>CM042177.1:1649053-1656553 GCA_023376005.1 Doryteuthis pealeii
TTGCCTGTAGTTAGAATTGAACCTGCAACCTCCAGATAATTGTCAACTAAAACTGAATTAACTCAATCCATTATCCCATGTGTCCAACTGGACAATTAAACAAAAAAATAAAATTCATTTAACCCTATTCTTTGGTACGACAATAAGTCGATTCCCTCACGATAAAAATAAAATTTTCTTTACATAAAAAGTACTACATTTTAAACATGATCTCCTTTGTGATTTTTTTATGTATTAGTAGCACCTGCCATGGTCCTATTTAAAATTAGAGCTTAAGAATATGTTTACAAACCAATTTAAATGCCCATCAAGAATGAATAAAAACGAAAACGTCTTCGGCATAAAATAACCCAAGTGTTGATGTACCATAAAATCTAACCAACCAACTTACCAACCTTTGTATTATTTAGATTTTTATGACTGCTGTCCTCGTCTTTATTGTTATATAACAATTTATCAGCCGATGCACTCGCCGGCCTTATTCAGGTGTTTCTTGAAATCGGTAACCTTCATATCGTAATTAGGACCGTTCGCAGAACTTCGAACCGAACCTTTTATTATTCCTTTGTAGTAGATTATTCAAATTCTGTTAACCATGACTAGTTACGTTAAGCTTTGTTATGTATTCTATGGTATTTTTGCCTGTAGTCAGGATTGAACCTGCAGCCTCCTGATAATTGTCCCCTAGAACAGTATTAACTCAACTGTTGCGCCATGTATTCATGGGGCAATTCAACAAAAAAGAACAATTCAAAATAAAATGAGCATTTGGTTTATAGGTTCCATAAATTCAAATGGAATTTCTATATTGTGTATCTAACAATAAAGATGATGAAAAAAGTTCGAAGAATAAAAATAATACAAATTATCACCTCAAAGATTCAGACTAATAACTATCTTATTCATTTTCAATCGCAATATCGATGAGGCTTATAATAAGAAGACCGTATCCCCTTAAGAGGAGAACACTCCTATTACATAATAGAGTCGCATGTTTGTAAGGAAGTGTATAGATTTTTAAATTAACGATAACACTGTAAAAAAATTCAGTTGGATTAAAAGATATTCATTCATTAATTTATTGACAAGTCTTGAGCCCCGAGATTGGCACAAGATTATGGGAAGTTTTACATTTTCCCAGAAATTAAAGATTTATAAAAAAAACTGAAAAAATGTATATACAAACAAAATGATAGTGTTAGTAACCAAGGCTAAAATATACCTGTCTGTCCAGAAAAAGAAATGTTAAAATCAGGTTAGATCATTAATAAATTACCTTTAAAATATATTGCTGTATATAAAAATAAAAACGAAAAATTGTGAATCTAAAAGAAATTTCTATTATTTTAATATCAAAATTCTACTAAGGCTTAGAAGTTATATTTCCCCTGTCCTCTTACAGAAACACAAAGAAATTCGAGTGTTGTAGGAAAATGTAGATAAGTAAAGCCAGAAATTTGATCAATTAACTTTTAAATGATTTCAGATTTGCTATTGTTGGATGACATTTTGCATATCTTTTCATGACTATGGGTATGAGAGAGAGAGAGAGAGAGAGAGAGAGAGAGAGAGAGAGGGGGAGAGAGAGAGAGAGAGAGAACAAATAAGGAAATAAAGAAGCAAAGAAAGAAAGTTAGATATAGAGAAAGAATGAAAAGGGAAGAAAAATAGGAAAGAAGAGAAAAAAAAGAAAGAAAGAAAGAAATAGAGAAGGTTAAATGTGAGAGAGAAAGTAACGGAGAAATAAACCAAATAAAGTTTGAAAAATAAAGAAAAAAATTGAGAAAGATAACAAGAAAGAAAGAAAAGAGAAGGAAAGAAAGAAATTAAAAAAAGGAAAGAAAGATAAAGAATGGGGGATAAAAAAGAAAAGAGAGAAACAAACAAAAAAATTCAAGCATAGAGAAAGAAGAAAGAGAGAGGGGAAAAATAGGAAGGAAAGAAAGAAAGAGAGAAAGGAAGAAATGAGGGAGAAAGAAAGTGAGTGAGATAGAAAGAGAGAAAGAGAGAGAGAAAGAAAGTGAGAGAGAAAGAAAAAGAAAGTGAGAGAGAAAGAAAGAGAGAAAGTGAGAGAGAAAGAAAGAGAGAAAGTGAGAGAAAGAAAGAAAGTGAGAGAGAAGAAAGAAGAAAGTGAGAGAGAAAGAAAGAAAGTGAGAGAGAAAGAAAGAAAGAGAGAGAAAGAAAGAAAGTGAGTGAGATAGAAAAGAGAGAAAGTGAGAGAGAAAGAAAGAAAGTGAGAGAGAAAGAAAGAAAGTGAGAAGGAAAGAAAGCGAGAGAAGAAAAAAAGAAAGAAAGAAATCGATGTATAAATAAATAAGTAAATAAACGAAAACATTAAATCATATTTTCTCTTTTTAATTCGAGTAATTATCTTTTTAGCAAAACAAATAAAAAAAAACTTTAAAAAATGACATTTAAAAAATTGTTAATTACATTTTTTTTAATAAGGTATCGAAAATAATTATGAAATAAATGAACAAAATAATTTTAAAAGAAAGAAAAGAGGTCATTAAAAAAACAAAAAAAAATAAAAAATGAACTTTTCGTTTTCATCAACCAGGAGTACCTTCTCCTCCTGCTGATTTGATACTGGAATATTTTTAGCGAGTAATTGAATTACACCTTATTCATTCTAAAATGAGTTTGATATGATAAAGTAACGAAAAAAATGCTCTAGGGCGCTTAATAATTTTAGTCTCGGTTTAATGGCATATCAACCTTCGTGTGTTATTTAATGCCAAACCACCCTAATAAAATACCAGTAGTCATCCTATTTAACCCAAAGCCGTGGTGGCAAATAATTCATGGATAGCCTACGAATTATATACATACGTGTAGCTTGATTTTTGAATTAAAGTTGGTTGAAGATTCAAAATCGGAGTGTGTTAAATGGAAAGTTACGGTTAGCAGTTATAGTTATTATTGGCAGGGGGTTATCTATACTTGATCACCCGACATCCGCCAATTGGGAAGGCCTAAGAACAGAAATTAATTTAGTTAAGCAGATTCTGGTCGTTAGCTGAGAGGAGCAGATGTTAAAAATCGGATAATTCGCTGATTCTTGTTAAATATAAATAGATACAAACACGGGAATCATATCTCCGACATGTGATGAAAATACAGCAAATCATTTTTCCTAACGGTTTATTTCCAACGGTCTTTAATTGTAAGTACATTGTATTTTTTGAACATTTTCTTTTAGTTAATAACTTTAGCTAATTATACACACCATACAATTTTCCTCACACACACACACACACATACACACACACACACACACACACACATATATATATATATATATATATTATATTATTGATTTGAAGGCAATTACAATGCGTATAAAAATAAAAACAAAAAGATGTTATTTTTGTCTTATCGATTTCAAAGTAGAAATTTATCTTCAGAGATTAATATCAGAAATGATTTCTGATATTCATCTCTGAAGATAAAGTTATATACTTTGAAATCGATAAGACAAAAATAACATCTTTTTTTATATATATGCATTGTAATTGCCTTCAAATCATTAATATATTATAACATACTTAACAATGCTTCAAGCAAATTACCAATTACTTATATATATATATATATATATATATATATATATATATATATATATTATAAAAAAGAAGGTCCGCAAAATGTATTATGTTCTCAGAAAAAAAAATTTTATTCTTTTTATCTTACATATGCGACACGTGTTTCTGATCTGTTGTCTTTTTCGGGCATTCAGTTATTATTTTGGCAGAATATGTCCAATATTTGATAGGTTGTGAGTGTTTCTGCAACTTTTCTATAATAGAGAAGTGGCAGAAACACACTCAACCTAACAAATATCGGACATATTCTGCCAAAATAATAACTCAATGCCTGAAGAAGACAACAGATCAGAAACACGTGTCGCATATGTAAGATAAAAAGAATAAAAAATTTTTTTCTGAGAACATAATACGTTTTGCGGACCTTTTTTTTATAGAATATTAGATTTTCTCCCGTTGGAACCAGAACAACATTTATATATATATATATATATATATATATATATATATATATATATATATATAGCTGGAGGGTGAGTAGTTGGATTCATACCTTTCCTAAGGGTATTAGCGCTCTATGAAATGTAGACACCATCTTCTAAGATTTGAACTCGGATCAACCCTAACCATTGCATATATATATATACATATGGGCAATCTCATGTCAAATCATCCAGAAAAAAGGAAAATTGTCACCCACCCTCTTCAATTTTTCTGAATATTTTTACTGGTATGAACTGTGTTAAATTTAGATGATCCCCACAACTTGCACTTCCGATTCCAAAAATTGGCGGAGTTATGTCGATTTTTAGCTCTCCAAATTTGGGGGGGTTCGCGAAAAATGGCTAGTTTTTGTAACCTATTTTGTCTGTAAAATGAGTTCTAGAGTTTCCCTACTCCTGAAAATTGGTTTATAAAAGTATTTTTAACTAAACAATGTCTAACTTTAATATAGTCCACATCTATACAACATTTCAGATAAATTGAAGAGGGTGGGTGACATGGCTTGGGTGATTTTACAAGGAATTACCCATATATATATATATATATATATATATATATATATATATATATATATATATGTGTGTATGTGTGTGTGTATATATATATATATATATATATATATATATATATATAGAGAGAGAGAGAGAGAGAGAGAGAGAAAGAGAGAGAGAAAGCGAAACGAGAGAGTAATTTATATATATGTGTGTGTGTGTGTGTGTGTGAGAGAGAGAGAGAGAGAGAGAGAGAGAGAGAGAGATGTATATATGTGAGTGTGCCTGTTTAACATAAGCCGTAAGTTCGCATTTTGTACTGTACTGTTTCTTTTACTTTGTTTTTTGTTTTTTTTCCATTATTTCTTTTCCCTGCCTGATGTGATATTTATCCAGCCAATCAGGTCACCCAACATCAACAACAACAAAAAAAAATGGCGCCCTGCATAATTCACCAACCTCCCGGCAGAGTTACCTCCCTTGGCGTTTCCTCGGCCTCTGAATTGAAATGCTGTTAGGGTCGCTGCGCGCGCGCGTTGGTGTTTGTATACAAAGCAGATATAGAAACAATGGAGACGTGCCAATGTTTCCGCCAGGTGGCGCCCGATCTACCATCGTCTCTCCTCGCTTTATATTTAGGCCGCACTTTTTGCTAATTATCATTTTAAAAAAAAGAAAAGAAATGAAATGACAACAAGAAGATGAGGCCGCCAAAAATGCTATTAGCTATAAAGCTGCCCAGTCATTAATTTATGTTGTGTCACGTGGTATCACCGTGGGAACTTCTCCAGCTTTTCTGTAATTAGATTCAAGGAAACATCTCGGGGACAATGCGTGACAAATTCAAAATTATTTCATAGCTCTCTATTTTATTTGTCGAGGGAAAGAGAAAAAAAATAACGTATGATACTTTTAGTTATTGGACGAACCAGAGCCTGATATTTAATTGTTTAGGTATATATATATATATAGTCAATAAAAAGTGGAATATAAATAAGTTTCAAAAAATGTGGGAATGGCAAGCTAGTGTAACGGTTAGAGACTTCGCCTGTCAGCTTGGCAGTCGAGGTTTCGAGTCACACACGAAGCAGTCTCCCATGTCTAAAACCTTGCTGATGAGACATAATAGATCGAAATGTACATTCAGGGATTGACATTTTCTCGATTAGTTTAAAATCGGTCATTTTGCAGTTATAAATACATTTCTACTTACAAGAATTTGTGTATACCTATGTCTTTCATCAGACCCCCAACTTTATTGAAAATGGTTAACAGAAAATTAATGAGGCTTTATATACACTTTTTCTGGGAAACCCTGAAATGTTTCAGTTCTTTACATCGTCTTAGGGGACGGTGTTAATGTCAAGGTTTAATTACCTAGGTGGGGGTGAGTGTGTCGCTCTGGGTTGATTGTCTCTTCAATACATTGTCATTCAGCCACCTTGAATCTTTGGTTGTTGTGTGTGTTTGTGTATGTGTACATACATATATACGTGTGTGTATGTGAATATATATATATGTGTATATATGTATATGCGTGTATATATATGTTTGTGTATATATATGAGAGTGTATATGTATAAAATGTATGTATTTGTAAATATATTTATGTATATATATATATATATATATATATATATATATATATGTGTGTGTGTGTGTGTGTGTGTGTGTGTGTGTAGAATTAAACAAATGACACATCTGTTTAACAATTTTATTTTTGATCTTTTCGAGTTTTCTGGCCAACTTTTTAATGTTTGGGTGGAATTGGTGGATAAGTCCACCAAAGTTCAGGTCCCGAGTATTTTCGGCACTTCGAAGTGCCATCATCAGGGGTGATGTATTCCAGTTTTTTTTTTTAATTATATTAATTTTGGGAACTGAACTTTGGTGGACTTATCCATCAATTCCACCCAAACATTAAAAAGTTGGCCAGAAAATTAGAAAAGATCAAAGTGGAGTGGCAACTTAAAGATATGGCCGATTAATTAGTGCGCGTCTTTGTCTGCAATAAAACCGTGTGCATAAACAGTGAAATGGCCAAGGGTCCCGTTACCAATGAGTTGAAAATTGATTGTTCTATCAACAGGAATATTACTCTCAGCACACCATTGTTATATGGGTATCTCATTGTATTCACAGGGCCGTATATATATATATATATATATATATATATATATATATATATATATATGGGAGAATATGTGCTTTTTAATTTTAGTTAGACCTATTTTTTTGAAAGTTAATTCATTTATGTTTAATTAGGCGGGATTTTAAAATTAAACATAAATGAATTAACTTTCAAAAAATTAGGTCTGACTAAAATTAAAAAGCACATATTCTCCCAAATATACTGTCGGCTGAAAATAGCTAAAAGTTGTTTATATATATATATATATATATATATATATATATATATATATTTGTTGAATTTTTTAAATATAAATGTTTTTCATAAACAACTACCCAGGTTTCAGGTTATTTCACCATCGTCAGGCTGCTAATACTTCTGGTGTTTATTTGAAGACATTTCGTGCTGTTATGTTTTTGGACCGCAAATTACGTCGGTTGATTATTGTGGACGCTCTTTATGTTTTCGATTATGTTTTTGAATTTTTTAATTCCTGCATTTTATAAAAAAATATATTATCCAATAAAAGAATGGATTTTCGATAAGGGAAACTCACCATCCACCCTAAAAAAAAATTCAATTGAAAAATTTACAGGATTTAACATCAGAACATTTGAAAAGACATACGTCTTTTAACATATGAAATATTAAAATAATCCCAATTAAGAACAAATTTTCAAAGGATTAAAGGGAGATAACTTCATGTGCATTTTTTTAATAAAATGCAGGAATTAAAAAATTCAAAAATATAATCGAATACATAAAGAGCGTCCACAATAATCAACAGAAGTAATTTGCGGTCCAAAAACATAACAGCAAGAAATGTCTT
>CM042177.1:1661553-1684053 GCA_023376005.1 Doryteuthis pealeii
GGTGATATAACCTATGTAATTAAATGGAATGCGCCGACGACTACTATAAGTAGCAGGGACAGTTGTGGCTTGAGAGGAAGCAACGCTAGTCAGCTCGCAACTGTATGGTCGGACGCAATTTCCACTTTCTTTTCCGTAATTTCTACTCCTTTTTGTTCAATACATTTCTATCCATATTTACCAGTCGTTTGTCTTATTTTTGACCCTTAAAAACCCTACAACCCTACAACAACTGGACGGAAGTGGGGTCTCGAAAAAGGTAGTCTCGCAGAGCCAGTATTACTGAATCACGTGGAGGATCCTCGCAGGATGCCCCATTAAAATCCCTAGATAAAAGAGGACACTCTAAAAATAAAAATGAATGTCTCCTATTTAAAATAGTAAATGCAACCGAAAAAAAAAAATACATGCAATTATCATTAAACTATATTTTTTTAATGATCTTCAGAAATATAAATCAAATCTTTATTTTTCTTCAAAAAGCAAGATCTTGTGATAGTGAATGTGTATATATATTTACATCACCATTAATTGTTTTATTTTCATAGTTTCCTCTGGACACACACACACACACACACACACACACACACACACACATAATATATATATATATATAATATATATATATATATATATATATCCCGAATCTTTAATAATTCACGAAGCAAAGAAATTTACTTCTGGATTTATAAAAATCGATTTAAAAAGTGCTCAATAAAAACAGCTAAATATACGGTTAAAAAAAAGAATTCCCTTTAGAATTGCTACGGCAAGAAACTGCAGTCGGAATATTTTATAACATTCGCTTTTAAAAACGTATATATATATATATATATATATATATATATATATATATATATATATATATATACAAAAATATGGGTCTTCCACAGTGTCATAAATAAAAGCATGGAGAATATGACGCAAATAACTTAGAGAATTGGGTCATGAGTAGTGATATAGTTTCTGTTTCAGACATAAAAACACCCAATCTCCATTATATATATATATATATATATATATATAATGGGATACCCATATAACAATGGTGTGCTGAGAGTAATATTCCTGTTGATAGAACAATCAATTTTCAACTCATTGGTAACGGGACCCTTTTGCCATTTCACTGTCTATGCACACGGTTTTATTGCAGACAAAGACGCGCACCAATAATTGCCCCATCTGATAGCGTCCCATTCCACTGAGGTTCGGGTGTGAACGTTGTGAGTTCTTTGAGCCAAAGCTGATCAGGAAACAAAGGCCGGTATTCGTTGAGGAGGGAAAGGTGTCAATATAATCGCCCCAAGAAAATAGGAATAGGTGCAGAAAAGATTGAAGAGGTCACCGGTCCGCATGAAAATGCCCTCATTCGATTTTCATGGTTATCACATTTGCAAATAAATATATTCTCCAAGGTAGTACGAAGTGAAGGTTTTAGACTAGGTTTGTTTTGGTTTGGTTTTGTTTTGTTTTACGGCATATCAACCTCAGTGGGTCATTTAATGCCAATAAAGTTTTGAAATAAATCAATTCTTAACGGATAATACAATTTTTTTATAAATCCATTTTTCTATTTAACCCATAGATGGGTCATATATTGGTGTAGTAACTTGTAAAATAATAGGGCGGAGAGGATGTTGGGGTTTGTGTATCCACCTCTTAAAATTAATCCCAACATCCTGTATATTCTCCTCTACTGTATATCTGAAGTCCAATGTTCTATTTAACCCATAGATGGGACCCAAACAGGTACTACCACTCCGGGTCAGAGTGGACCAGGGAGCAATGGTGATGAAGGGGTGCCCCACATTCCCCAAACTGGAACCTCACCATCAGATAGAGTTTAACGTCATTCCCAGGACATGTAGACCCTCAGTCACCGCCTATGATAAAAGGGGTTGGGGCTTGCCATAAAGGCAATAGGGTTGGGGCAATCATATAGGTGCTAGGGCTTGACGCGGCCTGCCGATTGATCGGAGGTGGCCTCTCCGACCGCCCGAGAAAAGCCTAAAGTGGAATATTGCAAGTCATGGACTGCTCATCCACCTGGGTTCTATCCTTAAGCATCACGGGTCGCCACCCACGGCCAACAGGTGGCCCCATTGGGGGAGTCTTACCCCTCTGCAGAGGTGTAGTCGGTGCATTCTAATACCCCAGGCGACAGGGCGGTTTAGACTTTTAATACAAAAAAATCTCTTATTAAATAATAGAATATATATATATATATATATATATATATTATATATATATATATATATATATACTGTGATATACAGCTTAAACATTGGTCAATAGTATCGAAAGAAAGCAAACCAAACAAATTATGTTTATCTTTTTTCTGTTTCTACGCCGTATTCTTATCCAAATGTTATCATTGCTATAAATATTGTTCTACATCTGGTTGAGAAACCCAACTCCAGAATAAACAACATTGTCATTCTCTTGGAAAATACTTTTTGCTCAAAATAATGTGTTCATGATATACTCATGGATGTGTTAGTACTCTCTCTCTCTAAGGATTTACTCTGAGGAAGGTCGAAGTTTCTTTGTGTGCTGAACATTTCTATATGTGTACTATCACGGCCTACTAATATTATACGGCCCCACATGATACATTAAAAGGCAAAAATTAACAGGCCGATTGGCCTGATAGTCAATCTGTAGGTTTAGGCTGGAAAATGTTAAAAGTATACAAAAATACACAAACTGTTTTCTTTTTTTTTTCTTCAGAAATGTAATATGAAAAGATTAACCATCTTTGTAAACAAATTATCGCGAAAAACTTTTAAAAATCAATATTTAAATGCAAAAAGTTATGCGTTAGTAATTTTACCAAACTAACGTCTTAGGCAAAACAGACCGTATACGTGATTGAAAAGCATAAAAACAAGGTAAATCACAGCCGTTTATAATTCGTAGATTAGTGAAAGACAAAGTATAAATAACGTATTTTAATTTTGAAAAGAATTAAAATTAAATTAAAATAATGACTAATAAATTCTAGCGGTATTATTTTATTATTTTCTGTTAAATTTTTAAAGTTACCTTCCTTTCTGCTTCAAGTTTATAAGCGACCCAGAATGAATTAAAATATAATCGGCCTGTTATTTTTTGCCTCTTACTGTATCAGATGGGGCCGTATAATATTAGTAGGCCATGGTACTATTAATATTTTATTTCATTTTGTTATCTAAAATATAATACTAGATAAAATAATGTACACTTGGATAAACCCCTGACCGATACACGTGTAAGTTAAATTAATTAAAATAATCCTATTTTATCCATTCAATATTTTCTTTCGTTTCTTTCTCTTTTCACACACATATATATATATATATATATATGTATGTATGTATGTGTGTGTGTGTGTGTGTGTGTGTGTGTGTGTGTCTGTGTGTTAATGTATGAGTAGTAGCTTACCGGTGGGTATGAGGATCGTTGGAAGCGCACAGTATCCAGGGGTTAAGACTGAAAAAAAAAACAAATACAAAGTGCTCAATACAATGTAGAGCAAAATATATTTATATAATGGATAAAAGTAACCTACTCGAGTTTCATCTTCTGATTCGTCAGGGTCATATCCGTTGAATTAATCGAGTGTTCGATTAATCTCAGTTGGTACAATACATGCCCGTTGGAATGGGACTTATCTTTTATATTTATTATTATAAAAGATAAGTCCCATTCCAACGGACATGTATTGTACCAACTGAGATTAATCGAAAACTCGATTCAACGGATGTAACCCTGACGAATCAGACGATGAAACTCGAGTAGGTTACTTTCATCCATTATATATATATATATATATATATATATGTGTGTGTGTGTGTGTGTGTGTGAAGAGAAATGGAAGTGAATCCGACGGTATGTAGTATAGTGAGAAATTTGAAAAAACACAAGTTTAAATAAAAACGAGTGGTAAGTTTATTAGCCGACGCTGCAGTGTTTCGATCTGTTGAGTAGATCTTCTTCAGGACTTTTGTTGATATAAGGAAGAGTAAAAAATTTTCTCACAGAATAACGGAGAGAACTGTGATAGTCCTTGTTTATCAATCTGTTCAAATTTGACATTTGAAATTTGAAGAAACGCTGGAAAGGTAGACGGTTTGAAATATGACGTCAACATTCTTCCTTAATGGTGTGTCTGTGAATGTATATAAATAAATATATATATATAATATATATATATAGATAGATAGATAGATGGATGGAGAGAGAGAGAGAGAGAGAGAGAGAGAGAGAGAGAGAGAGAGAGAGGCGGACGAGACGGACAAGGCATGCTGGATACTGCTGGAGAAGCAGGGACGAGCTCGTAAGCGACGTTCTCCTGTGGAAGCCAATACATAGACATGCTAATGTGGGCCGCCCACCAAGGACCTACATTGACCAACTATGTGAGGATACTGGATGCGGCGAAGAGGACCTCCCTGGGACAATGAATGATAGAGAATGTTGTCGAGAGATTGTTATGGATATCCGTGCTAATTGCGCGACATGATGATGATGATTTATATATATATATATATATATATATATATATATATGTGTGTGTGTATGTGTGTGTGCGTGTGTGTGTGTGTGTGTGTGTGTGGTGGAGAGTAAAGGAAAATGTTGATATAACAGCACAAACTACTATATTCAATTGATATTTCGCCTCATTATTAGTTGAAGCTTTCTCAAAATTTATTTATTATTATATATATATATATAGATAGATAGATAGATGGATAGAGAGAGAGTGAGAGAGAGAGAGAGAGAGTGAGAGAGAGAGAGAGAGAGAGAGAGAGGAGGACGAGACGGACAAGGCATGCTGGTTACTGCTGGAGAAGCAAGGACGAGCTCGTAAGCGACGTTCTCCTGTGGAAGCCAATACATGGACATGCTAATGTGGGCCGCCCACTAAGTACATTCAGCTTTTATAGTGAAAAGGTAAATGAGTGGGAGGAGGGAGGGAAAAGGGGATAGGATATTGGGGTGTAGTCTATGGGAATGAGAAGAAAGTCAGGAGGACTTAGGATGTGTAGAATTTGGTCCACTCTCTAAAGATAAATAAAAAAAATTACTCTTCAAAGTCAACTGACTGACACCATAAAAATAAAATTACCATTCCAGAAATACTAACTTTTGTGGGTAATTCCATGTCAAATCATCAGGAACAAAAAAATTGCCACCCACCCACTGAAATTTTGTACAGAATAAAAGTACGGTTGTTCCAATTCGTTTTAGTCAGATTCTTGTCCTGATGAGCTACTACGCGAAACTATTAGTTAGGTATGTCTGGCCCAATAGGTTCAACTTTATTATTTGCTCTACTTAGGTATCAAGTACTTTTTACATTTTAGCTTTAGTCAATCTTAGCGGTTTACACACACACACACACACACACACACACACACACACATATATATATATATATATATAATATATATATATATATATATATAACTTTTTCTTTTGGCCAAGTGTTAATCGATTATATTCGGTTGATGCGACCCTCTTGGTCTTTTCTTTTTCTTCTATTTTTCACCAGGAAAAGGTTGGTAGTATATTTTTACTAACAAACTATCTGCCCGATTTTTTCTAAACGCAAGAGTTTACTAATAAGATTAGTATATATATATATATATATATATATATATATATATATATATATTAATATTTATATTATTGCTTGAAGGCAATTACAATGCGCATATCGCATAAATTCGATAATTATAGAAGATGATAATGACAAGTGAATTTCGCAAAGAATTACTCGGCGTGTGGAATATCGTACAGACTGTTTCAACTTTATTAAGTCTCATCAGCGATATATACTAACGATTTCTCTCCGACAGAAATCGAAACCGGGACTTCAGCAGGATATAGAAATTCACTTGTCATTATTATCCTCTATAATTATCGAATTTATGCACTATGCGCATTGTAATTGCCTTCAAGCAAAAATATAAATCTTAATATATACTTTATTCAACAATGCTTCTAAAAAATAAACAAACATCAAAAAATTATATATATATATATATATATATATATATATATATGTGTGTGTGTGTGTGTTAGTATTAAGGGATTGAAATTATTCTTTAAGAATTCAATACAAAATTAACTTTAACGGGAGAGTTTGCTATTATTAATGTCGTCTTTCAGAGAAATGGAGTTGATTTGGTGACGCCCATATTTTACTAAGTAGTTTACACAATACCGGCGACAAGAGACGATCCCCTACCCAAGAGGCTTCTAAACAAAGAACTGTCGGTTCGAATGTCACCAGCTAAAAGAGCTGTAAAGAAATCATGGCCTTCTGATCTTTTATTGAGACGCATGCGTATTCTGGACGATTTCTGACGTAGGCACATCACGTGATGTCATATATGTATACGAACTCCCTCTGGCGACTGCATTTCCGATTCGAAGAGAGCGACGATGACCTTTTTGTCAGGCCGTTTTGCTGCTGAAAAACATGGGGTCTTTCTCGGCGGTGACCTTTATCTTGTCAGTGGGCGGGTATTTCATGAAGATAGCCGGTCGAAAGGGAAGGAGGCGACGAGTAAAGAGCGAAGTTTGAAAGAAAAGTTTAATAAAGCGAAAAGAAAAGAGACCTTATCAAGAACAGGTGATCTATTACGGTCATTGATAGATATTAGTAATACTAGCAAATATATGCACCCTCCGGGTGCAAGTATTGAAGTTTTAATGTAATAAAATATATTAAATTAGAAAGGCTAATGAAACTAAAACTCTCGTCTTTCCTTGTTATTTTTTCTAATTTAACTATTTACTTAAATGAGGAAGTAAAGAATAAAATGACAGTTATTTTTTCTTGTTAATGGATTTCATTTAAGATTCATTGAAGAGATTTTTGCTTATATTCATTAGAATAAAACCAAACAGTTAGAAATCAATAATACCAAGCACATATTTATTAAAATCACATTTATAATATCAATATGCAAATTAGCCTTCCCATTCACACTGTACACCGCTATTTTGTTGTATATATAAATACAATTACATGTTATTAATATGTAGATATGGTTAACAGTATTAATAATATAAAACAATTTTATTAATAATTGAGGTTAAAATAAAAATAAAATCATTGAGAATGTGATATCAATAACTAAGGGAATTATGACTTGAGTAGGAATATAGTTTCGGTTAAAGAGAGAAAAACACACAATCTCCATTATAATAAGATGAGATAGATAGATAGATAGATAGATGTACATTAGCACTATGAGATAGATAAAACGATAGATTTTAGCTAAAGGAGATAGAGATAGATAGATAGATAGATAGATATGAAGTGGACAAATAATCTGTTTGAGATGGCGAAAGCCGACAATTTTTAGGAGATTATGTGCTTAATTGAAGTCATACCTAATTTGAGAATTAAAGTAAAAGTAAAATCGACGGGGCAGCCTAAAGTCGGTATCAGCCAGTCAGCGAGGGAGTCTATCCCCTTTTCAATAGTGCTAGACCAAGGAGATTGGTTTTAGCATCTGAGGTGGAGCACCACACCTACCATCAGCTCCTTACTTTACCGCACATATCCCTGTGCTACTCATTCGCTGAGTTGGCGCTAGCAACCACAAGGTTCCTAGTTCGAATTTGAGAATTAATTAGTTATAATTAAATGAATTAGGCGTGCGTATCGGTTTAAATGTAAGGCGTGAACAAATCGAGAAAAAGTCAATCTCTGTATGTACATTTCAGCCTATTAGGCCTCATCAGCAGAGTTATAGACAGGACAGTGCTTTATGCGTGATTCGAACCCTACCTGCCAGGCTGATAGCCAGGGACTATACCATTACACTAGCTGGCTTTCCCAGATTTCTCGTTTTTTTTAAACTGATATATATATCGCACTTTTTGGTTGACTTACAGCACGACAGTATGAAGTGGACAAACAATCTGTTTGTGATGGCGATGCTGATAAGGCCTAATAGGCTGAAATGTACATACAGAGATTGAGTTTTTCTCGATTTGTTTACGCCTTACATTTAAACCGATATGCACGCCTAATTCATTTAATTATAACTAATTAATTCTCAAATTTGGTATGACTTCAATTAAGCACATAATCTACTAAAAATAGATAGATATATAGATAAATATTAGCAGTATGAGATAGATGTGTATATATACATACACACACACACACACACACACACATATATATATATATATATATATATATATATATATGAGAAGTAAATACACACGCGTGTGTTTATGATATGGCTTTATTTAGCCGACAATTTTGGGGAGAATATGTGCTTAATTGAAGTCGTACCTAATTTTGAAAGTTAATTAATTAATAATTAATTGATTAGGCGGGCATACCTATTTAAATGTAAGGTTAAAACAAATCGAGAAAAATCAATCTCTATGTACACTATTAGGCTCATCAGCAGAGCTATAGATAGAAAGATGTGATTCGAAACCGACTGTCAAGCTGACAGGCGAGTATCGTAATACATAACCGGATAGATTTTTCGTTTTGTTTAGAAGTAGGTTCCTATTCCTCTTATAAGTGAATTCTTGTACATACAGTATGAGGAGTAAATACACAATATATATATATATATAATATATATATATATATATATATATATATATATAATATATATAGATTAGATAGATAGATAGATAGATAGATAGATAGATATTAGGTGTAGGATATAGATAGATATTGTTATTACGCCTTTGAGATAGATATATAGATAGATAGATTTTAGCAGATTTAGCAGAATGATTGTGTGATTAATAAAGGTATATTTTTCGTACATAAAACATTAATAAGCGTCTGTCGTTATTTGTTTTGTTGACTCATTGACAGCTTTGGTTCATTTGGTTATCATTCGACCCAGCCGAGTTGAGAAAGCACGAAACCAGCTCTACTTCAGCCTTCCTGTGGATCAGCAGACAGCCAAAGAACGGGAGGTCCGAACGGGCAGGTTCGAGCATCTTGTAAGTGGCCCGCATCACCACACACCCCGATAAAACGACTGTGATACTGTGCCTGGAACATCGTTACATAAATTGAAACTGTGTTCTCACCATAGTACCATATATGAGGGGAGGACACGTTATAAATACATTAATAACATAGTTTTTTCATCTATACCATTCGTTTCGTCGAAAAACGTTAAAAATAGATTTTTTTTAAATAGAAAAATAGGCGGACCTAAACTTTCAGACCCCCCCCATCTAAATTTTTTGTTTTTAATCTTTTTTTTTCAACGGATTATTATCGATTGCACACCAATCTATCCGATTGTAAAAAAAATTTTTTTTAAAGTTATTCATTTTTCGAGTTTTCAGGGGTGCTCAGGACCCAGTATAAGTTATTCGGAAAACGATCCCCCATATAGGAACCGCTGAAAAAAAATTTTTCTTTGTAATTTCTTTTCTTTTTCTTCAATGGATTATTATCGTTTACACACCAATCTATCAGATTGTAAAAAAAAAAAAAATTCTAAAAAGTTCTTTATTTTTCAAGTTTTCAGGGGTGTTCATTTCACCGTATAAGTTTATAGTAAATCTATCCCCCATATCGGAACCGCTCGATAATAAATAATTTGGGTTCTGTTTTTTCTGGGCCACCCTAACTTTGACACCTTTGCACCAGTTTCCTTTCGAGCGGTTCCGATATGGGGGATCGATTTACTATAAACTTATACGGGGAACTGAGCACCCTGAAAACTCGAAAAATAAATAACTTTTTTGAATTTTTTTCACAGTCTGATAGATTGGTGTGCAATCGATAATAATCCATTGAAAGAAGAAGAAAAAAATTAAAAACAAAAATTTTAGATGGGGGGTTCTGAAAGTTCAGGTCCGCCGAAAAATAGAACGGATTAAATCAAATAAACCCATAGAGGGGGCGAAAGTATCACAGGCGGAATCCGTGAATAGTTAATGAGACTGAAACCGAGATGAACAGATTATTCCATTATATATTTGTGGTTGGGGGTGGTGGACTTTTTCATTGGCTTCCACTGACTGGTTTCCCTATTTAAGAGGTCGAATTATTGTGTAGTTTAATCTAAGAAAATGGCAATGCTAGCAGCACGTAGCTTACTTGGTGGCAGCTTGAAGATGCTATCGGAGTCTATATGATGCACAAAACCCGTATTCGACCACCCTGTACGCATCCACAAGATGTATCGTACGACTGGATGGTGTCAATATTTCCTGATTTCCAAAACGCCCAATCTTTTTTTCCAAACCCTTGGAAACGATTCTAAGTGCAACGAGTACAATCGGTACGTCCCCTTTATGTTCAACATTTCTTTTAGATATCTGGCAAGGTCCAAGTATTTCGCTTTCTTTCATTTTCACTCTGTGATTCGCCTGAGGGGCAAAATCGACTAGATGACAAGTGCTTTTTTTTTCATGTTGAATAAGACCCAGTTGGGTCTTCTGGCCGGCATTAGGTCATCCGTTTGTATCTCAAAATACCAAATAATCTTTTGATCTCATTTTCTAAGACATATTCTGATTTGTGCAAACTTAAATTCCGCTCTCACGTTTCCCAGTGGCGAAGACTTTGGGATCAACTTGATGTTACTGAGTGTCAATCATTTAATCCCCTCTGATTTTGAATTTCAATGAATTTTTATTCAAAATCTAACAACACTAACCGTCCATAAGGAATTTGAAGAAATCGATTATGCCAACGTAGAAGTAGCAATGTGGGTTCTTGCCATCTACGAGGAAGAAAAAGGGTTAGGAAGGTCATAGACAAAAATGCCAACAAAATCTGTGTATGGTGCCTGGAGAAGCCGTTTGGTGTGAATGATCGTCAAGATCTAGAAAGAGGGGAAAATGATATATTCTTTAGCCGTGTGTTTTACACCTATGTGAAGCCCATATTAACTCAGGTTGATGCTAAGGGCAGTGTAACATAATGGCCGTGCCTACACCTATATTTGTGGCCTTGTGCCAGACTCAGAGAAACCTTAAAAAAATGTACTACCGATTCTCTGATATTACTGGGTGGCCTTTGAAGAATTGGCCGAAAAAGAAATAAAATATTTTAACGAGATGTTGGCGATACAATGACGGGTTTTAACGAAAACCTAGTATTAGTGACGCTGAGGGTCCTTTGATCTAAAAGGCTGTGACCTCTCTTTGACCAGAATGATTCGAAGGAATGGAATATTCTATTCTTTCTAGAAAGAACTGTCAGCAAGTCAAATTGACCGTGACTAAAGACCCACGGTCGTGAAACGGGATGCCTTTTGCTGGACCATAAACGAAAGGAGGAAGAAAGATTTCCTTCTGAGCTTGAAGACTGACTACTAGATATGTGTGCGCTTGTAAACGAACGAGCGTAGTCAACCCCTGATACACGACCGTACAAGTATACGATAACAGTGCCGTGCATTTTGAGGCACTGGAAGGCGCGTTGAAAAACCCATAACGTTACAGGCAGAAAAGGATGTAGAGGTTTCTGGAAATACTGACAAACTCATTTGTAAAGTTTGTGATGTACCTAGATTATTTGTTATGAAAAAGTGATTTTTATAGATGAGACTTATCTTACTTCTTTTCAAGTGTTTTCCGTATCTCAATTTACGTGTGGTGCATACACAAACGTTCTGGGCAAGAACCTCGACAAGGTCCTGTTCCAATAAAGTAAGGATCTGATGGAATGCGTGGCACTCCACCTTGGATGCTAAAAAACAATCTCCTTGGTCTAACACTAGTGAAAAGAATTTATTCCATGCCTCAGCAACACTGAGAGTGAAAAAATATTTTTAAAATTTCTTGTCCAGCATTTGTAAATTTCAAAAGTAAAAAAATCAGTACACCAAGGATTTTTGTTGTCCCTTCTCTCTACCCAGGTGATGCTGGGTAGCTGCTTCTAGTAACTAATAATTTCTTGTTTACTCTAGTTGATTAAAATGTTGTTCGACCCATTCTTTCAGGTGGTTGTCTGTTGATCGTGCCAAACTACACTGGGGATCGACTGAATTTTGGTTTGTCCTATGAAAAAATAAAACAAGAACAACCAGATCTTAAAATTGAAATGTTAGTTGTTGGTGAAGATTGTGCATTGTTGCCGTCAGTCCGGTCTGCCGGGCGCAGGGGTCTTTGCTAAGCAAATAAGGTGTTCTGGAACTTGATAATCTCTAATGAATACTAACTTTAAAAACATTGAGTTGGCTTTTGACCACCAATTATGCTGACAATCGCGAATTCTGTATCCTAAAATTGCAGCGTCTCATCTGCAAACGAACACTTTAATTACTGACTTAGTTACAAATTAGATTTAAAAGCAAATTAATAACCTGAGGGCTGTCTGCATTTCGTTGCATCCCCAAGATGATAATCTTGGGTGAAGGGTTGTTTATGCTTTAATGTTCCATCATATTTCATAAACTACGTATACGCTGGCAGAACAAAGTGCCCAACACAGACGTGCTGAAACGAGCAAACATGAACAGCATGTCCGTCATAATCTGTGTGAGACGCCTGCGCTAGCTAGGTCACGTCAGGAGGATGGACAAAGGCCGCATCTCTAAAGGTCTACTGTATGGTGAATTAGTAAAGGCACCCAACCGGTAGGGAGACCACGCCTGCGTTTTAAATATATCTGCAAGAAGGAAATGAAACAACAACACCAACACATGGAAGGTTTGTGCAGAGAACCGAGCGGCCTAGAGACTTCTCGTCAAATAAGGGACGAAAGGAAGTGGAAAAGAGAGGAAAGAAGCCAACACAGAAAAAGAGATCCATAAGGAAGGAGAGACAACAACAACTCCAGCAAGCATCACTGTTTGTTTGCAGCTACTGAACCAGAAACTACTATTCAAAAATTGGTCTGTTCAGCCACTCATGCAGTTGCAGATTAAAAAGGACACTACGCCATCGTCTTGTTACGTAGTGGGGTTTTCAGGGTACCAAATATCTATATGTTATATACTGGCATCAAATTCTATATGTTGCATACTGGTGTAACGTGGGTGCAAAGTTATATATACTTTGGATACACAAAACTCCGACGAAGGTTAACGGACAAAAACATTTAATATATATACAGCACATGGACATGAAGATAAAACGTACATAGTAAAAGAGTTACATATATAAAGGGGTACACAAATAAAGATAAAGACACATTCATGAATGGTACATTATAACATAAAAGAGTACAGACATGAGACTAGCGATAGTCCATGCTGTAAAGAACTTACAGTAATGTAAGGGGGGCGGAGCCCCAACGAGAGGGGTTAGATAAAATCTACCCCATGTGGCTCGTAGTTACTGAAATAGGAAAAAGAGGCCGAAAGGGTTTGAACCCGGTGCTTAAATACTATCGTGCCCTAGCGGGCACCAGCAAACTAAAAGGGGCAGACAACTCCACCAGGCAAATACAAACTAACGCTACACTGGCATCAAATTCTATATAGCGCTAATAAGCTAATATATTAATATTAATAAGATTCAACCATAATTAAGAACTCAAAACTACATATAAAGTTTTGCATAAACATTTTATATATAGATAAATTAATAAATGGATGTCCTAGTTCAGAAGGAAACGAGAAAATCATAGCAATAAGACCAGATATAAAATCTTAAAATTAGTAAAAATCAAACTGAAAGAGACAAAAATACCAAAATAAATTCATATCTGAACTAAAGTATCCAATTATTCATTTATATATATATATGTGTGTGCGCGAAGAACTCTCTCCATTCATTTCGACCTATGAGGGCCTAACAGTTCAGGTAAAGATGTGAACCATTGGATCACCTACACGAACGATTTGTTACGCTCATTGCCTACCAAATCTCATACGCAGCTAAACCAAATGTTTTTGGTATATTCCAAATTTCACTATCTATTCACTTCAGATTTCATTCTATTCAAATAAACTCCCATTATTATTGTAATCTGAGTCCTTCTGAACTGACTACGGTAGAATCGCAGTGCTGTGAGAGGTTTAAAGTAGGCAAATTGTTAATGTGGTAAAGGCCTGTTAATAACCAGTCATCATTTTTGTTAACTGACGGAAGAATAGTGCACCAAAGTGCCACTGATTCACCCGAACAACACTCCTCAGGTTTTGAATTCTTCGATTTTTTTCTTCTCCTAGAGCGGTTGTTATATAGCGGCTTCTTCAAACTCACGCTGCTAAATCGTGTATCTGCATACGTTGCGGGTATATATGGTCACGTGGCGAAGTATGTAGTCGGACTTAAGAAACCACAACACATGGGTATAGTAGAGGTTGACTATATTTCTCTCCGTCGGCTGGTGGGTGGCGAGCGCTGACAATGACTACTACTACTGCTGGGATAGTGATGACTGGCAATGTTGAGGTAAAGGGGTGGCTGGTGGCGTCTCACCGCTCTTGGCCGCGACGGACCGTGAGCGTCGGACTGTTCGCCGTACGCTGTCTGACTGTCTCTGACCTGGGGTCCCTGACTTCCTTTTATATATATCAAACGCCTACGCGTTTTCTTTTGTTATTTTTATCAGCGGACAAATCTATTTCCGAACTTATTGATACCCATCCTTCTTTGTTCGCTTTACCCGGAAAAAGTCCTTTGTTACTCTTTTCGTCTTCTCCCTGTCTCGATCCAACCGGAAGACCCTATTTCCGTTTTCACCTTCTTTTAAATATCTTCAATATACAACATTCTTTAATAAACCGAAGGACAAAAGAATTGGGTCGAACTATATAATAAATTATCTCCACAACTCGACGTCTGGTAAACACTCACAAGGTTATAAGAATAGAATGTGTGGTTCTTATAATACGTTAAAAGGTTCAGCGTAACCTTTCAACGTAGATAGATAGGTACATAAAATAATCCGGACAAACGAGTAAAACGAAACAATACAGACTTTATTGTCTGAGCATTTGGACGAAGGACATACTTAAAATAGAATAAAGACATACACAAAATAGCAACAAAAACAGATAGGACTAAAGTCCTTTTGAAATAAGAAAGAGTCACTTACTGATAGTTGGTAGTAAAAGATCCCCCACTTAAAGGACAGAGACATCACGCGACTAGCCCATGTTTAGTGGTTGCTACACCAGAGAAAAAGAGTGAGAATTTCCCGGGCTGCTGTTTAAATACCCAGCCACCTATTTCGCTAAAATTAGGCGGCAAGGGAAGATAACCCCTTTGGAACCAAGTCTATCGAAGCACGGATAGACAATCGCTACAAGGTTATTAACTATTTTGCTAACAGCAATCTTGAGCACCTTTTTAATTTCCATGTGTCTAACATACATGGGCATGCCTACAAAGTCAGAAAACAGCACAACTCCTATGATTTTCGGAAACATTCTTTCACACTTAGAGTTGCTAAAGCAATGAATAAACTACATACATCAGCTGTTAGCTGCCGAGACACTACATCCTTCAAAACCTTTTAAGCTTCCTGTAATTCGACAACACTATACCTCTACGCGTGCGCGCACACACACACACACACACACACACACACACACAGACACACACACAGACAAACACAGACACACACGCACGCATACCACCACATATATATATTAGCAAATGATTTGATCCAATAAAATATTATAATAAATTAGAAAGGGTAATGTAACTAAATAAGAATGCAGATAAATAGATTTGAAATAGAGGGGCGTATAAACGAAGAAAGAGCAACTGAAATTTACTCTTCCATCACTCCCGTCTTTCATTGCTAAATTTTCCTAATTTAACTATTTAGTTAAAATAGGGAATAAAGAATAACATTACAGTTATTTCTTCTTGTTAATGGATTTCTTTTTATCATATGGGTACTAGAAAGCGGTGGCTGAGGGTCTTCATGTCCTGGGAATAACGTTAAACTCTACCTGATGCCGAGGTTCCAATTCTGGAGGTCTGGGGAATGTGGGACTCCCCCTTCATAAGCATTGCTCCTAGGTCTTCTCTGACCTGGAGTGGTAGTACCTGTTTGGGTCCTATCTATGTGTTAAATAGAAAAATGAGTTTATAAAAAATTAAGTATCCATTAAAAATTAATTTATTTTTGTTGTGGCCTGGTTAGGGGACAGAATAAAGACACTAGGGAGTAAATGAGTTAAACAAATATATTAACAAGGAAAAGTAGTAGAAACATATACAAATAAGAAGGTAACTCGCGAAGCGGTCTTATCAACTGTCAGCTGAAATATTAACACACTTAAGAGCAGTAAAACAGAGTTCATGAGTTTCAAAAATAAAGGAAACATCTCCACACTCAACGGCAAGCCAGTAGAACAATTCACGTACCTTGGTGATAATATCTCCTCCACAGAGAGCGATGTTAATACACGGATAACAAAGGCATGGTCAGCCATAAATAGTTTATCAGTCATATGGAGGTCCGATCTCCCTGACTAGCTGAAGCGACAGTCCTTCTAATGGCTGCATCACCTGGACCCTAACAAAGCGTCTTGAGAATAAGCTAGATGGAGCTGCACAAGAATGCTGCGTGCAGTCTTGAATAAGTCGTGAAACAGCTGTACGGTCACCTCATCTCTATCCGAGTGAGACGGACAAGGCATGCAGGACACTGCTGGAGAAGCAAGGATGAACTCATCAGCGACTTTCTCCTGTGGAAGCCAACACATGGACATGCAAGTGTGGGCGCCCAGCAAGCACCTACATTGACCAACTATGTGAAGATGCTGGCTGTTCCGCAGAGGAGCTTCCAGGTGTAATGAATGATAGGGAAGGTTGGCGAAAGATTGTCATGGATACCCGTGCTGCATGCGCGACATGACGATGATGAAGAGCAGAACCTGTTGCTAGTCATTGTTGGAAGACTTCATGCGTGCGTGGTAAATTTCCATAACAATTTTAAAACTTTTCGCCATTAAATGACCTACAGAGGTTGATATGCCGTAAAACAAACCAAATCAAACCAAATCAGTCTATAGGAAGAATTAATTTCTTAAATAACTGGAAACTTTGGTATCGGCGGCATTTTCAATCCAATGAACATTTTGACAGTAATGGAACATAAAATTAAACTACCAAATTTTATAGCTTAAGCAACATCAAGAAAGTTAATTAAAAATTGTCTTTGTGTCTGACAGACACGGAGCCAAAAGGAAAATGTTTACAACTTTATTTTACGTTAACTTGAGATTGGCAAGTTTCATCAAATTTGTTATTCCCCCAACACTTTGTTGGTGTGTCCTCTAGAGACAGTCTAACGATTATATCTAGAGGTACCAAATTTATAGGGCAGTAATAGAAAAATCATTCACAAATGCTTCTTCTAGTAAAACAATATTTCCGGTGCATTTTTTAAAAATATGTATTTTTGTTCCGAATGCATTTTTATAGCAATGCATTTTTATAGTAAAAATTATTTCCATGCATTTTTATAGTAAAAATTATTTCCCGTGCATTTTTATAGTACAAAGCATTTCAAATGCATTTTTATAGTAAAAATAATTTCCAATCCATTTTTATAGTAAAGATTATTTCTCATGTATATTTAATAGTAAAAATCATTTGCAATGGATTCTATAGTAGAAATCATGTCCAATGCATTTTTATATTAAAAATAATTTCCAATGCATTTTATAGTTAAAATCATTTCTAATGCATTTTTATAGTAAAAATCATATCCAAAGCATTTTTATAGTAGAAATCATATCCAATGCATTTTTATAGTAAAAAATAATTTCCAATACATTTTTATATTAAAAATAATTTCCAATGCATTTTATAGTAAAAATCATTTCTAATGCATTTTATAGTAAAAAATAATTTCCAATGCATTTTATAGTAAAAATCATTTCTAATGCATTCTTATAGTAAAAATCATTCGCAATGAATTTTTCATTGCAAAAATAATTTCTGATGAATTTGCATATAAAAATCCTTGCCAATGTACTTTTATAGTAAACATCATATCCGATGCATTTTTATAGTAAAATCATTTCTAATGAATCCTTATAGTGAAAATCATTGCCAGTGCATTTTTGTAGTAAATGAATATTTATTGTGAAAATAATTTACCACACATTGTTATAGTAAAATGATTTCTAATTCGTTTTTATTTTAAAAATCTTATCGAATGCATTTTTGTAGTAAAAATATTTTCCAATGCATTTTTGTAGTAGAATCATTTCCAAGGCATTTTATCACGAATAAAAATTATTTCCGATGCATTTTTATTATAAAAATCATTTGCAATGAATTTTCCTAGTAAAAATCATTTCAAATGCATTTTATCGTAAAAATCATTTCTAATATATTTTAAATTAAAATATTAAAATCATTTCCAATGTATTTCATAGCAAAAATCATTTCAATGCATTTTTATAGTAAAATCATTTCCAATGCATTTTTATAGTTATAGTAAGATCATTTCCAATGCATTTTTATAGTAAAATAATTTCCAATGCATTTTTATTGTACGAATCATTTCCAATGCATTTTTATAGTAAAATCATTTCCAATGCATTTTCATAGTAAAATCATTTCCAATTCATTTTCATACTAAAATCATTTCCAATGCATTTTTATAGTAAAAAAAACAAATGCAATTTATAATAAATGCAATTCTAATGCATTTTTATTGTAAAATAATTTCTAATGAATTTGCATAGTATAATTATTTTTCAATGTAATTCTATGTTGAAATTATAGTTTAATGCTTTTTGCATTTTTTAGAATTTATACTACTGAATTTATATAATAAAATCAGTTCCAATGTAATTTCATAAATTTATTTCCGATTGTAAAATCATTGTTCAATGCAATATTAAAGTATAATTACTCACAATGCATTTGTATATTGAAATTATTTTCAATACATTTCAATATTGAAATGCACTTTTGTAATAAAATTATTTCAAACTAGCAACAGAAAACACCCCCCGGGTGTCGTAAAAAGTAATTTTTGAAAGACATTGCCTGAGAGGGTGGGAATTAAAAATTCAATGTCAGAGGGTTTGTATCATAAGTAAGACAAATCCTCATATTTATTAAAGGAGTAAAAAAAAAAAAAAAACAATTTGAAATGAAAACTGAGCCCCGTCCCTCTCAAATAAAATGTTGCGTGCATGTAATAATCAAACAATTATTTTGAATATTTTCCACATCAATTTTACACAAAATCGTAGGTATTTATTTATTTGTAAACTTTTTAGTTAACTTCTTGTTACTGTAAAAAAAAAAAAAGGACGAGAGTAAAAAACAATTTTTAAAATTGCTTACTCAAATTTTGGGTGTATATAGTATAAGAATATTGTGACGTAATCTGTGACGTAGAGCTATGACGTAGTTTTTGTTAAAGACAGAAATACACACAATCTCCATTATTAATAGAGATGTATTGCTTTCTTGAGAAAAACAGCTTTATATGTAATTTTAATATGCGTATATATTCCAAAATAATTGATATAATTTTTGAAAAAACTACATTTTAATTGGTTCTAGTTAGTCGTAATTTGCAATTAAGTCCAAAATCGACCCGTCTCTTACTTTACATTCTGTCTGTCACTTTCGCTCTCTTTATGCATATCTTGATTGCCTCTTCGTTATATATGTTAGTTTCTCAGTGAGAGAAGAGAGAGAGGGGGAGAAGAGAGAGAGAGGGGGAGAAGAGAGAGGGGGAGAAGAGAGAGTGGGGAGAGAGAGAGAGAGGGGGAAGAGAGAGGGAGAAGAGAGAGAGAGTGGGGGAGGAGAGAGAGAGGGGAAGAAGAGAGAGAGAGAGGGGGAGAGATTGGAGAGTTGTGAAACGTATTTTTATGTTAAGTTTCATGAGCATCCAGTCAACATCTTGGCTCTTAATGAATTTAAATTACGCCAAATGTTCCTTTTTTAGAAATCTTACAAAATAATTTTAATGTCTTTATTGTTTAATTCTCCGGTCGTATTTTTATGAAAATTAATTCGCTTTTCCCTAATCCCAGTTATCTACCCAGAACTTCATTGCTGACCCAATGTGGCAGTTTTGTCTTGTTTTACAATAAAAATGCATTGAAAATAAGTTTGCACTATGACGACACATTGGATAGGATTTTTACTTTAAAATGCATTTCAAATAATTTTACTGTAGACTATATTGGACAATCATTTTTACCATAAAAATATATTGGACAAACATTTTAAAATAAAAAATGCATTGGAAATGCTTTTTAAATAAAAATGTATTGCAAATGATTTTTACTATAAAAATGCATTGAAATTGATTTTTACTATAAGAATGAATTGGAAATGATTTTTACTATAAGAATGAATTGGAAATGATTATTACTATAAAAATGAATTGGAATGGATTTGTCCTATATTTTTACTATGAAAAAAGCATTGGAAATGATTTTTAGTATAAAAATACATTGAAAGTGACTTTTACTATAAAAAATACATTGAAATTGATTTGTACTAAAGGAATGAATTGGAAATGTGTTTTACTATAAAAATGCATTGGAAATGATTTTTACTATAAAAATGCATTGGAAATGATTTTTACTATAAAAAATACATTGAAAGTGATTTTTACGATAAAAATGCATTAGAAATTAATTTTACTATAAAAATGCATTGGACAGTGATTTTTACTATGAGAATGAATTGGAAATGATTCTTAGTATAAAAATGCATTAAAAGTGATTTTTACTATAAAAATGCATTAGAAATTATTTTTACTATAAAAATGCATTGGAAATTATTTTTAGTATAGGAATGTATTGGAAATGATTTTTACCATGAGAATCATTTGGAAATGATTTTTACTATAAAAATGCATTGCAAATGATTTTTATTACATAAATGCATTAGAAATGATTTTTACGATAAATATGCATTAGAAATGATTTTTACTATAAAATGCATTGGAAATTATTTTTACTATAAGAAGTAATTGGGAAATTATTTTTACTATAAAAATGCATTGGAAATGATTTTTATTATAAAAATGCATTAGAAATAATTTTTACTATAATAATGAATTAGAAATGATTTTTACGATAAAATGCATTAGAAATGATTTTTACGATAAAAATGCATTAGAAATGAGTTTTACTATAAAATGCATTGGAAATCATTTTTTACTATATGAAGTAATTGGGAATTATTTTACTATAAAAATGCATTGGAAATGATTTTTTAATATAAAAATGCATTAGAAATAATTTTTACTATAAAATACAACGGGAAATGATTTTTACAATAAAATGCATTAGAAATTATTATTACTATAAGAAGTAATTGGACATTATTTTTACTATAAAAATGCATTAGAAATGATTTTTACTATAAAAATACAACGGGAAATGATTTTACTATAAAAATTCCGATTTTATTATTTTCTATTCCTGTAATTTCAAGTATGTCAATTGATTTGTTATATAAGTACTTATATAAGTATTCCCCATTTTATTATTTTCTATTCTCTGTAATTTCAAGTATGTCAATTGATTTGTTATATAAGTACTTATATAAGTATTCCCCATTTTTCCTGGAAACCTCTATGTCGCCTTCTCAAAGCAATGGATTTATTTATTTTACAACAGATTATTAGCAACATGCTCTTCATTTCGGCAAGACATTCAGAGTTTATGCTGTGTTTTCAGACCGTAAAAAAGTCTCGGACATTGTTATTAGATAGGATAAAAGCTGAGATATTCACCAGGGGGCGCTAGTGTATGTCAGTCGTTGGATTGTGGAGGGATACTAAAGCTGTGTCAGGTTGAGTTCAGAAAGATGAGGATTTGAGGAACGTGGATTCTGGTACGTATTGAGAGATGGAGATCAATTGTCAGTGAGATAGATAGATAGATAGATAGATAGATAGATATGAAGAAGGAAACGTGTATAGAAATGTATACATATAGAAACAGAGTAATGTGACTACCTAGATGGCTATCTGAATAGAGAGATATGAAAAGAGATAGATAGATAGATAGATAGATAGATAGGTATTCAGAAAGAACCTAAGGCAAATAGATAAAGATAGATGGATAGAAATAAGAAACTAAGGCGAATATATAAAGATAGACAGATAGAAATAAAAACACTAAGGCGAATAGATAAAGATAGACGGATATATAGACATATAGAAATAAAGAAATTAAGGCAAATAGATAAAGAGAGACGGATAGAAATAACGAAACTAAGGCAAATAAATAATGATAGATCGATAGAAATAAAAACACTAAGGCGAATAGATAAAGATAGACAGATAGATAGACATATAGAAATAAAGAAACTAAGGCAAATAGATAAAGATAGATAGAAATAAAGAAGCTAAGGCATGTAGAGATATTGATAGATAGATAGATAGATAGATAGATATTCAGAAAGAACCTAAGGCAAATAGATAAAGATAGATGGATAGAAATAACGAAACTAAGGCAAATAATAATAATAGATAGATAGAAATAAAAACACTAAGGCGAATAGATAAAGATAGACAGATAGATAGACATTAGAAATAAAGAAACTAAGGCAAATAGATAAAGATAGATAGATAGATAGAAATAAAGACAC
>CM042177.1:1689053-1701553 GCA_023376005.1 Doryteuthis pealeii
TTCTCTTTGTTTCTGTCGCTCTCTTTCCCCCTCTCACTCTATGTCTCTGTATTTCTCTCTTTGTTTCTGTCGCTTTCTCTCGCTCTCCACCTCTCTCTCTCTCTCTCTCTCTCAAGCTCTGTGTGTCTGTATCCTCTGTCACTCTCTCTCTTCTCTCTCTCTCTCTCTCTTCTGTTTTCTGTATTTCTCTCTTTGTTTTTGTCGCTCTCTCTCCTCTTTCCCCACTCTCTCTTTCTCTCTCACACACTTCTGTGTGTCTGTCTCTCTGTCACTTACTCTCTTCTGTATTTCTCTCTTTAATTTTGTCGCTCTCTCTCCCCCCTCTCCTCTCTTTCCTCTTTCTCTCTCTCTCTCTTCTAATGTCTCTCTGTCTCTCTTCTATCTCTGTTTCTCTCTGTGTCTATGTCTCTGTATTTCTCTCTTGTTTCTGTCGCTCTGTCTCCTCTACCTCCCACTCTCTCTCTCTCCTCTCTCTCACTCTCTGTGTGTCTGTCTCTCTGTCACTCACTCTTTCTCTCACTGTTTCTGTATTTCTTTGTTTCTGTCACTCTCTCCCCCCTCTCTCTCTTTCTCTCTCTCTCTCTGTTCTCTCTCTGTATTTCTCTCTTTGCTTTGTCGATCTCTTTCTGTCTCTCTCTGTGTCTCTGTCTCTGTATTTCTCTCTTTGTTTCAGTCGCTCTCTCTCCCCCTCTCTCTCTTTCTCTCTCTCTCTCTCTCTCAATCTCTCTCTGTAAATGTATGTCTGTTTGTCTGTCTCTCCCTTTCTCTCTCTATGTCTGTTCTATGTCTGTGTCTCTCTATTTCATGTCCTGTCTCTCTCCTCATTCTCTTTCTCTTCCATCTCTCTCTCTCTCTCTCACTCCTCTCTTCTCTCACACATCAACACCACACACACTCTCTCTGTCTTTGTTAATGTCTCTCTCTCTCTCTCTATCTCTCTCTCTGTATCTGTCAGTGTCTCTCTATTTCTGTCTGTCTATTTGTCCTCTCTCTTTTTTTCTCTTTCTTTCCCCTCTTCTATCAATCTCTCTCTCTCTCTCTCTCTCCTTTCTCTGTTTCTGTCTGTCTGTCTGTCTTTTCTCTCTTTCTCCTATCTATCTATTGGCAGTCCCCCTCTCCTCTCTCACTCTATTTCCTGCTTTCTGTATCTGTCAGAGTTCTCGTTCTCTCTCTCTTCTCTCTCTTCTCTCATCTCTCATCCTCATCTCTTCTCTTTGGCATTCCCTCTCTATCTCTCTCACTCTGTTCATCCCTCTCTGTATTGTCTCTATCTGTCCTCTCTCTTTCTGGCAGTCCCTATCTCTCTACTCTATTTTCAACCCTCTGTGACTGCTCTGTCTCTCTCTTTCTCTCTCTATGTTTCTGTCTCATCCTATATCTCTATTACACACCACACACACAACACACACACACACACACACACACATATTATATAATATATATTATATTTATATATATATATATATAATATATTCTATTGATTTAATTCCTGTCTTCTCAGTTGGCCTCATTAATTCTGTTGATAACGACCTGTAGAATGAAAAAAAAAAAAGAAAAAAACGAAAAAAAAAAACGGAAATGACTAAAATTAATAAGATATTTCTATTCTTATCTTTATTTTATTTTAAATATATATAATTATATATATATATATATATATAAATATATTATATATATATTTGGGAGATATGTGCTTTTTTAATATATATATATAGTATATATATATATATATATATATATATATATATATATATTAAAGTTCTCGTTTCTCCGAGAACAAGGGCGAGATCAAAACCAAAAAAAAAAAAAAAAAAAGAAAGAAAAAAAAGTAAGAATGAACAAATCAGACGTCACGTGTGGAGTGACATTTGCTGGTCGTGTGATAGTCTCGTACATTCACGTCTGCTCTCTTCCGGATTTTATTAACGAGTTTAATGAGGTAAAATTGCAAATGGATGACGTGCTTATATTGAAGAAGAAAAAAAGAAGAGTTAAAAAAGAAAAAGAAAAAAAAAAAGAAAGAATCGAGAAATGAATGAAGAAGCCCTCCCCGATATGACGACAGAAGAAGGAAGGAAAAATTAAAAATAACGAATTGTAATATTAACACTTTTACGGCGCGTGAATATATAGTCGAATCATTAGCGACGTCTTGAGTATAAGGAATATTCTTATTGTTAGTGTCGTCACCTCACCTAAATAATGGACTATTCCGTTTTTATTATAAAGAAAGAAAGGGAAGGAGGGATATGCTACCCGGTAAAAAATAAATAAGGAAGAAAGAAAGAAAGAAAGATAGCCGGGTAAAATAGAAGAGAGAATAGAGGATTGGCGAATGAAAATGAAAAGAAAGAAAGAAAGAAAGAAATATACCGGGGTAAGATAGAGAGAGAGAGAGAGGGCGGGCGTAATGAATGAAAAGAAGAAGAAAAGAAAGAAAGAAAGAAAGAAAGAAAGAATGGCCGGGGTAAATAGAGAGAGGATGGTCGTAATGAATGAAAAGAAAAGAAAGAAAGAAAGAAAGATGGCCGGGTAAATAGAGAGCAGAGGATGGGCGTAATGAATGAAAAGAAAGAAAGAAAGAAAGATGGCCGGGGTAAAATAGAGAGAGAGGATGGTCGTAAGAATAAAAGAAAAGAAAGAAAGAAAGAAAGAAAGCCGGGTAAAATAGAGGAGAGAAGGGTGGGGCGTAAATGATGAAAGAAGAAAGAAAGAAAGAAAGAAAGATGGCCGGGTAAATGAGAGAGAGGATGGTCGTAATGCATGAAAAGAAAGAAAGAAGAAAGAAAGATAGCCAAGGTAAAATAGAGAGAGAGATGGTTGTAATGAATGAAAAGAAAGAAAAGAAAGAAAGCCGAGAAAATAGAGAGAGAGGGTGAGCGTATTGAATGGAAGAAAAAAAAGAAGAAAGAAAGCCGGGTAAAATAGAAGAAGAGAGGATGGGCGTAATGAATGAAAAGAAAGAAAGAAAGAAAGAAAGATGGCCGGGGTAATAGAGAGAGAGGATGGTCGTAATGAATGAAAAGAAAGAAAGAAAGAAAGAAAGTAAAGCCGGGTAAAATAGAGAGGAGGTTTGGGCGTAAATGAATGAAAAGAAGAAAGAAAGAAAGAAAGAAAAGATGGCCGGGTAAAATAGAGAGAGAGGAAATTGGTCCGTAATGGAATGAAAAAGAAAGAAAAGAAAGAAAGAAAGATAGCCCAAGGTATAGAGAGAGAGGATGGTTGTAATGAATGACAAAGAAAGAAAGAAAGAAATCCGAGGTAAATAATAGAGAGAGAGGGTGAGCGTATTGAATGGAAAGAAAGAAAGAAAGAAAGAAAGAAAGCCGGGGGTAAAATAGAGAGAGAGGGTGGGCGTAATTGAATGAGAAAGAAAGAAAGAAAGAAAAGAAGATAGACGAGGTAAAATAGAGAGAAGAGGGTGAGCGTATTGAATGAAAAGAAAGAAAGAAAGAAAGCCGGGGTAAAAATAGAGAGAGAGGGTGGGCGTTAATGAATGAAAGGAAAGAAAGAAGAAAGATAGCCGAGGTAAAATAGAGAAGAGGTGGGCGTATTGAATGAAAAGAAAGAAGAAAGAAAGAAAGAAAGAAAGATGGCCGGGGTAAAATAGAGAGAGAGGGTGGCGTATTGAATGAAAGAAAGAAAGAAAAGAAAGAAAGATAAGCCGGAGTAAAAATAGAGAGAGAGGGTGGGCGTAATGAATGAAAGAAAGAAAGAAGAAAGTAGCCCAAGGTAAAATAGAGAGAGAGGGTGGGCGAATGATGAAAAGAAAGAGAAAGAAAGAAGCCGGGTAAAATAGAGAGAGAGTGGGCTATTGAAATGAAAGAAAGAAAGAAAAGAAAGAAGATAGCCGGGTAAAATAGAGAAGAGGTGGGCGTAATGAATGAAGGAAAGAAAGAAGAAAGAAAGCAGCCGAGGTAAATAGAGAGAGAGGGTGGGCGTAATGAAATGAAAAAAAAGAAAGAAGAAGAAAGATGGCCGGGTAAATAGAGAAGAGAGATGGGCGTTAATGAATGAAAGAAAGAAAGAAAGAAAGAAAGAATGGCCGGGTAAATAGAGAGAGAGGTGGGCGTAATGAATGAAAAGAAAGAAAAGAAGAAAGATGGCCGGGGTAAAATAGAGAGAGAGGTGGGCGTATTGAATGAAAAGAAGAAAGAAAGAAAGATAGCCAAGGTAAAATAAGAGAGAGAGGTGGGCGTATGAATAAAGAAAGAAAGAAAGAAAGAAGATGGCCGGGGTAAAATAGAGAGAGAGGGTGGGCGTATTGAACGAAAAGAAAGAGAAAGAAAGAAGAAAAGATGGCCGGGGTAAAATAGAGAGAGAGGGTGGGCGTATTGATGAAAAGGAAAGAAAGAAGAAAGAAAGATGAGCCGGGGTAAAAATAGAGAGAGAGGGTGGGCGTATTGAATGAAAAGAAAGAAAGAAAGAGAAAGAGCCGGGCTAAAATAGAGAGAGAGGATGGGCGTAATGAATGAAAAAAAGAAAGAAAGAAAGAAAGAAGCCGGGGGTTAAATAGAGAGAAGAGGGTGGGCGTTTGAATGAAAAGAAAGAAAGAAAGAAAGAAAGATAGCCGGGGTAAAAATAGAGAGAGGGGTGGGTCGTAATGAATGAAAGGAAGAAAGAAAGAAAAGAAAATTAGCCAAGTAAAATAGAGAGAGGGTGGCGTAATGAATGAAAAGAAATAAAGAAAGAAAGAAAGCCGGGTAAATATAGAAGAAAGAGAGGGTGGCGCGTACTTGAAGAAAATAAAAGAAAGAAAGAAAGAAAAGAAGCCGGGTAAAATAGAGAGAGAGGTGGCGAATGAATGAAAAGAAATAAAAGAAAGAAAGAAAGAAAAAGCCGAGGTAAATAGAGAGCGAGGGTGGCGAATGAAAGAAAAGAGAAGAAAGAAAAGAAAGCCGGGTAAAATAGAGAGAGAGGGATGGGCGTAATGAAGAAAGAAAGAAAGAAAGAAGAAAGCCCGGGTAAATAGAGAGAGAGGGTGGGCGTAATGATGAAAAGAAAGAAAGAAAGAAGAAAGCCGGGTAAAATAAGAGAGAGAGGGTGGCGTAATGAATGAAAAAAAGAAAGAAAGAAAGAAGAAAGCGGGGTAAAATAGAAATGAAGAAAAGAGAGAAGAAAGATAGCCGAGGTAAATAGAGAGAGAGAGGTGAGCGTATTGAATGAAAAGAAAGAAAGAAAGAAAGAAAGAAAGAAAAGCCGGGTAAAAATAGAGAGAGAGGGTGGGCGTAATGATGAAAGAAAAGAAGAAAGAAAGAAAGAAAGAAAGAAAAATAGCCGGGGTAAATAGAGAGAGAGGGTGGGCGTAATGAAATGAAAAAGAAAAGAAAGAAGAAGATAGTCGGGGTAAAATAGACAGAGTGGGTGGCGTTAAATGAATGAAAAGAAAGAAAGATAGAGAAAGTGACGGGGTAAATAGAGAGGAGAGAGGGAGGCTGGGCGTGAACATAATGAAAAGATGAAAAGAAGGAAAGAAAAATAGTGAGAGAGTTAAATCAAGACTATAATACTTTTTACAGACAGGGTTAGCAGAACACCTGCCGCACAGGAGCTAAACGGCTCAATATCGAGAGTAACATAGCGATAGTAACATAACTTGTGGTAGACGGACGGTCGGAAGGTCTTCTCCGATTAATCGGCTGGTCACCTCAAGGTCTAGCACCAATATGATTGTCCTGATTCTATTGGCATGGCAAACTCTAAACCATTTCTTACCATATATGTGCTAGAAGGCAGTGTTTGACAGTCTTTTGATTTGATTTTGTTCTTGTTTTACGGCATATCAACCGCAATGGGTCATTTAATGCCGACTTCGTTTTTGAAATGAATTGGTGATAATGTTTAATTTTCTAAAGATTTTTTTTTTTTGACATAAATTTTTTGTGAATGGAACTTTTAGATGATTCTTTTTAACATATATTTTTTGTGTTTTCATTTTTTTGGAAGATTTTTTAGATTTTGTTGTAGATGTGTGCCTCTTTTATGTATCCAGTAGTTTTTCTGGGTTTATTTGGTAGATATCTGTTTTAGATTTGTTGTTTGGTAGTATTTTTTGTATTTGTTTTAGGTTGCTACATTCTGTTAAAAATGGTTTGATTGTGTAGGGTTTTTGGCATGGTATGCAATATGGGGCTGCTTCTTTTGAGGAGGTATCAATGGGTAATGTATGAGTGTCCTATTCTTAGTCTGGATAATATTACTTCTTCTTTTCTGGATATTTTTGGTTTGATTTTTTGAAGTTTTCCTATTTGTGGCATTATTTCATGTAGTTTGTTATTTTGGAAGTTATTCCAATAATTTTGTCATTTTTGTTTTGTGTATATGTTTATGGTTCTTTTTAAGTCTGTAAAAGGTATTTTAAAGTGTGTATCAAGTGGGTTGTTTTTAGCTGTTTTTGCTGCTGAGTCTGCTATTTCGTTTCCTTGAATTCCGATGTGACTTGGTATCCAGCAAAGTATAATTTCTTTTTGGTTGCTATTATTGAATTGATAGTCTTGGTGCCCAGTGTATGACGTTAAACTGCATCTAATGGTGCGGTTTCAATTCAAGAAATGGAATTTTATTTTGAAGGGGTCCAAAAATTCAAGGTAATATCAATCCTTTGCAAGTCTATCCAGCAAACGAAATGCAATTCCTTTCCCAACTGAACACGCCACTCTCACTTCAAATAGCAGTCGTCAGATTTCACTTGCCGTCCAAACACTTTCTTCCTCACTCACCCTGTCAGCGACAGTCCGTCCTTATTTTCTGCTCGTTAGGCTGCGCTTATGCAAATTCGATATACTTTATTTGGTCTCTACTAAAAACACACCTCAGCTACGAGGAGGGTAGCGAGTTCCAGTATCCGTAGCCGCTCGCCACACTCTTCCCCCCTCGCACAGGCCAAACATATCCTGACGCGCTTTGTTTGTGGGGGCTGGGAATCCGCTTGTTCATAGGGCTGCATTTCAGTTTCGTCACAAATTTCTGTGGATTGTGGAGTACCTCTTATCGTCATTACTCTCAGTTCCACTCTGAGTCGGAGTGGTAGTACCTGTTATGATCCCACATATAAGGGTAGAATAGATAAAGAAAGGAGTTTAAAAATACGTTTAAAAAATTGAGTTAAAAATTCAGTACTCCACAAGAACGAATTAAACAAAATCGTCATCGGCATAAAATAACCGGGTTAACATGCCGAAAAACCTAACCAACCAGCCAACTAACCTATTCATCAATTCGAAAAGCAAACGAAATTAAATAAGAACGAATACAAAAAGATTACTTTTATTTTAATTAATTTTAATTAGTTTCTATATAAAATCATTCATAGGATTGATTTTAAATAACGTGGAGAAAAAAACAATATGTGATATATATCATTAAACAATAATGGTTTACATAGATGTAGAGAGAGAGAGCACTACTGGTTTTTAACAAAATCAGGTTAATAAAATAATTATTTGTGCTATAGATATCTAAATATTGTTTTATTCTCCAACGTTTAAATCAATCCTATGAATGATTTTAATATAGAAACTAAAATTAAATATAATTAAAATAAAGTAATTTTTTGTATTCGTTCTTAATTTAATTTCGTTTGCTTTTCGAATTGATGAAATAGGTTAGTTGGCTGGTTGGTTAGGTTTTTCGGCATGTTAACCTTGGGTTATTTTATTGCCGATGACGATTTGTTTAATTCGTTCTTGTGGAGTACTGATTTTTAACTCAATTTTTAAACGTATTTTAAACTCCTTTCTTTATCTATTCTACCCTTGTATGTGGGATCATAACAGTACTACGCACTCCGACTCAGAGTGGAACTGAGGTAATGACGATAAGAGGTACTCCACAATCCAACAGAAATTTGTGACGAAAACTGAAATCAGCCCTTACAAGCGGATTCCCAGCCCCCACAATACAAAGCGCGTGCAGGATATGTTCTGGCCTGTGCGAGGGGAAGAGTGTGGCGAGCGGCTACGGATAACTGGAACTCCGCACACTCGTAGTGAGGTGTTGTTAAGTAGAGACCCGCAAAATAAAAGTAATATCCGAAATTTGCATAAGCGCAGCCTAAACGAGCAAAATAAAGACGGAACTGCGCTGACAGGGTGAGTGAGAAGAAAGTGTTTGGACGGCAAGTGAAATCTGACGACTGCTATTTGAAGTGAAGAGTGGCGTGTTCAGTTGGGAAAGGAATTGCATTTCGTTTGCTGGATAGACTTGAAAGGAATTGAATATTACCTTTGAATTTTTGGACCCCTTCAAAATAAAATTCCATTTATCTTTGAATTGAAAAACGACCATAGATGCAGTTTACAAACGTCATACACTGGGCAACCAAAGACTATCAATTCAATAATAGCAACCAAAAAGAAATTATACTTCTGGATACCAAGTCACATCGGAATTCAAGAACGAAATAGCAAGACTCACAGCAAAACCAGCTAAAAACAACCACTTGATACACACTTTAAAAATACCTTTTACAGACTAAAAGAACCATAAACAATACCACAAAAACAAAAATGAACAAAATTTATTGGAATAAGCTTCAAATAACAAAACTACATGAAATAATGCCACATAGGAACTTCAAATAAATCCAAACCAAAAATATCCAGAAAAGAAGAAGTAATATATCCAGACTAAGAATAGGACATCTCATACATTACCCATTGATATCCTCCTCAAAAAAGCGCAGCCCCATATTGCATAACATGCCAAAACCCTACACAATCAAACACATTTTAACAGAATGTAGCAACCTAAAACAATACGAAAAAAATACTAACAAACAACAAATCTAAAACAGATATTCTACCAAAATAAACGCCAGAAAAACTACTTGGATTACATAAAAGAGGCACACACTACAACAAAATCTAAAAATCTTCCAAAAATGAAAACACAAAAATTAGTTAAAAAGATCATCTAAAAGTTCCAGAGCGAGAGAAAATATGTCAAAAAAAAAAAAAATCTTTAGGAAATTAAAACGTATCAAAATCAATTCATTTCAAAAACGAAGTCGGCATTAAAATGACCCATTGCGGTTGATATGCCGTAAACAGAACAAAATTCAAATCAAAAAGACTGTCCAAACACACTGCCTTCTAGCACAATATATGGTAAGAAATGGTTTAGAGTTTGCCATGCCAATAGAATCAGGACAATCATATTGGTGCTAGAACCTTGAAGGTTGACCAGCCGATTAATCGGAGAAAGAACCTTCCGACCGTCCGTCACCACAAGTTATGTTACTATCGCTATGTTACTCTCGATATTGAGCCGTTTTAGGCTCCTGGTGGCGGCAGGTGTCTTGCTAAAAGTTAAAAAAGTATTATGTCTTGAATTTAACTCTCTCACTATTTTTCTTCCTTCTTTTCGATCTTTCATTATGTTCACGCACAGCCTCCCTCTCTCTCTCTATTTTACCCCGGTCATCTTCTATCTTTCCTTTCTTTTTCATTCATTACCGCCCACCACTTGTCTATTTTACCACCGACTATCTTCCCTTCTTTCTTTCTTTTCATTTCATTACGCCACCCTCTCTCTCTTCTTAACCCCGGCTATTTTTCTTTCTTTCTTTCTTTCCTTTCTTTCTTTCTTTTCATTCATTACGCCCACCCTCTCTCTCTAATTTTACCGCCGGCTTTCTTTCTTTTCTTCTTTTCTCTTTCTTTCTTTCATTCAATAACCTCACCCTCTCTCTCTCTATTACCTCGCCTATCTTTCTTTCCCTTTCCTTTGCAAACATCCAAACTCAGTTGACAAGTTCTTTCTTTTTTGTTGTTTTATTCTTAACCACTTACGTGTGCTTGCATCTCTATGCTTGGGTTATATGTTTTCTGGTCCGTTTTTTGTTTTTTTTTTAGTGTGATCCATTTTTATTTCAAAAGTCCAGAAAATTTTATGCGTTTTGTTCTCAAGAACAGATTCTGGTTATTTGCATAAACATTTTTTGCATGGTCAAAATTAAATTATTTTTGCGATATCTCCTGGATCACCTTCTCCAACCAGTCGTGTCTAGTTTTGTATTCTCGTTTGTGCTAGTTTTTTATTATATTATTATTAATTATTATTATTATTATTATTATATTTTTTTTTTTAGTTTTTTCACATCAGGCCAATTCTTGAATGACAGTCGTTGGTGCTCTGAATGCACAAAAACTGTGATGCTTACTGGGACAGCTGGATTTTCTCTCTCTTTCTGGCTCTCTTTTCTGTCGATGCTACTCTCTTCTCTGCCTCACTCCTCTCCGTGCTATAATATACACACACACACACTATATATATATATATATATATTATATATATATGTGTGTGTGTTGTGTGTGTGTGTGTGTGTACTAATTTATCTTACGTAAAGGCAAAACAGATTTATCGAAGAAGTTTAACAGATTTATTTCACCACAGTTTTGAAAATAGACAACTTTATAGAGTTTAATATATCTTCTTTTTGGCAGTATGGTAATATATATATCATATTATTATTATTATTATTATTTATATTATATTATTATTTTATTATTATTGTTTGTTTGTGTTGGCAGACTGATCTAGTCAGCCTGGTAATAAAGTCCGTCTAATGGAATGGAAACCGACTTTTTGATGCCCCTGACTTTCTAGCATATCAAAACAGGAAAATTTCGATCAGTAAACCCAGACATAATCCGAATTGGAGACCCTAAGGCGGCTGCTGAACTTGACCTCCTTCCGGGACGCCCTGCAGCCAGGAATTGTATCCCCTGGGAATAGGTCGGTACGACCGAGCCAGGGAAGCTATTGTGTGTGCAGCACAATGAATTACACAGGCCTGGAGAGGTCACTCCAGTCTCACCGTCCAGTGAGAGCACAGCATGGAAGATTTTTTCTTTCACAGGTCTGAACTTTGCGCTAAGTCTTCTTGCACAGAGAGCCAAATACACATTTAATTATTAGTATTAGTATTCATATAATTTTCTTAAAAAGTGTGAAAGCACGTGCGATACCCTGTCCTCATCATCTGCCACCAGGAGTGGTAACACAGTTTCCGTGCTAGGCGGTACTGCCACCCGTGGTGCCATTGGAAGATATATAGCAGACTTTGTTAGACATATTTTGTTGATAATACAGCCGGATTTCATGTTTACCATTCAATTTCTCTTCTGTCGAGACAGATGCCAAATACATACTTGTGTTATTTAGCTCATGTCTATATACTCAGCAGGACCTGTTGATATACTCATGATTCCATATGATATCAATTATTACAACGTTTGATATGTTTACTATAGCTATTCTCAAAAATAGTTCAATATGTAAAAAGTATAATAATATCTTGATTTAACCCTTCTCCACTTCTCTAAAAAAAGAGTTGTTAAATATATACATTGTTTTTGCCCGATAAAAAATCTGTGGGGAGACGGTTAAAATATCTGCATTAATTTGCCAACAAAAGGTGATGAAAACCCGACTCGAAAAATATCTAAGTCTGGCCTGAAATTACCATAATATATTTCGTAATTAATAATTTCAATATTACAATAAACAAAAATGTAAATTTTCTATTCTATTTTTTTTCTATTCATTTTAATTTTACGTTAGGCATTTTTATAAATCGAAATATGTTCAATATTAGCTATGAATATGATATAAAGTTTTTACTTTAACAGCGTATTGTGTGTTTTTCATATCCTTTTATATCTTCTATCTTTATCTTCTATCTTACTGTCTATCTATCTATCTATCTATCTATCTATTTATAATTATATATATATATATATATATATATATATATATATATGAAAAAATAGATGGAAATTAATCCCGACAGTATGAAATTTAACATTTTGAAAAAACATATGATGTTTGTTATGTGATTGCTGACAGATCTGTTTCGACCAAATCGATAAGTAGGTCTTCATCAAAGAGCGACATAGATGGGAGAAAAGATATCCGTTAAAAAGACTGTTTACAAAAACGAACGCTGAGTTCAACCGCTGACAATTTTTGAAAAATGCATGTTCTGTTTTTAACGGATATCTTTCTTCCAATCTATGTCGCTCTTTGATGAAGACCACTTATCGTTTTGGTCGAAACAGATCTGTCAGCAATCACATAACAAACATCATATGTTTTTTCAAATGTTAAATTCATATATATATATATATATATATATTATATATATATATATATATATATGGGAGAAATGGGAGGAGGTTAATCCGACAGTATGTGGAGAAAGGTAGACAAACACGGGATGTTATGTAACTGGATGTTTACTGTCGACGATTCAACGTTTCGGTCTCTTATCAGACCATCTTCAGGACTTGGATATAGTTCTTGCTCCAATGATGGAGATTCTCAAAATGCTGAAACAGAAGGTCGTCGTTTATCTATTACGATTTTATAGTAGGCGCGACACGTGTTTTGTACATTTTTAAATTCTTATTAAGATAATACAACTTTAACGACACATCTAGTTCCCCAACACATATAAAAAAAAAACATTAAACAGACACACACACACATAACATATT
>CM042177.1:1706553-1724053 GCA_023376005.1 Doryteuthis pealeii
TATTGAATAGTAGAAATAACCGCTGAATAGAATTTGAGACCTTCAAAATGAAAATTGTGACCGTTTTGTGAAGGGTTTAATTCATACCGGACTTTTTATATGAATTCTGTAATTTGTTGTTACATTGCACTTTATTCAACATTAATTTATTTATTGTTCATGTGAGTAGATTGTCTGACTTTCCATACTGAATGTTCAGTGTTAGGGTATCTATAAGAATTTAATGTTTGTTTCAAACTAATACCTACTATTTCTTATAACTGTATCATTGGTTCTGAAAATTATCTGGTCAAGGCCTCAAATAATAGAAACACAATTAAAAAACGTGTGTTGGCTCCACAATTGAAAATTAAGAATATGCACATATTAAATCGGACTAAATTGGCAATGTCAGATCCCTGTCCACTATGCTGTGACCGCCCTGTCGTCTGGGGCGTTAGAATGCACCGACTGCACCTCTGCAGAGGGGTAAGACTCCCCCAATGGGGCCACCTGTTGGCCGTGGGTGGCGACCCGTGATGCTTAAGATAGAGCCCAGGTGGATGAGCAGTTCATGACATGCAATACTCCACTTTGGCCCTATCTTGGGCTAGACGGGCGGTCGGAGAGGCCCCCTCCGATCAATCGGCTGAGTGCTAGAAGGCGGTGGCTGCGGGTCTACATGTCCTGGGAATGACATTAAACTCTATCTGATGGTGAGGTTCCAGTTTTGGAGTTTTGGGGAATGTGGAGCACCCCTTCATCACCATTGCTCCCTGGTCCACTCTGACCCGGAGTGGTAGTACCTGTTAGGGTCCCATCTATGGGTTAAATAGAAAAATGTATTTATAAAAAAATGTATTATCCATTAAGAATTGATTTATTTCAAAACTTTATCGGCATTAAATGACCCACTGAGGTTGATATGCCGAAAAACAAAACAAAAACAAACAAAAACAAACTATGCTGTGAACTTAAAATGTTATGCACTCTAGAAAATCAGCATACAATGTCCTCGTGGTTTCGCACATCGAAATCCGGCACTGCTGATAGATTATTCCAGCCAGCTCATCTTATTCTATCAAAATTATCAAAATTATATTTTTTGTTGTCTACTTAACTTTCGTACGTCTAGGATTTGCTTATATTTGCTGCCATATTTTAAATTTAAATTAAATCGAAATATTGCATTATCAGCCTAATAAAAAACTATTTGAACAACATTTGTGTGTTTTTAATATTATCTTACCCTTATATATATATAACCTTGCTGATGGGACCTAATAGGTCGAAATGTACATTCAGGAATTGACATTTTCTCGATTTGTTTAGCCTTACATTTGAACATATATGCCCGCCTAAATTCATTAATTATTAACTAATCAATTTTCAAAAATTAGGTATGACTTCAATTAAGCACATATCCTCCAAAAATTGTCGGCTAAAAAAAATCCATATCAAATAAACACAGTGTTTATTTACGTACTCTCATATATATATATATATATATATATATATATATGTGTGTGTGTGTGTGTGTGTGTGTGTGTGTGTGTGTGTGAGAAAAAGGGGGTTGGAATGAATCCGACAGAGTGAGGTAAAATATAAGGAATGAAAGAATGAAAGAACAAAACTCAGACAAAAATGTGTAGTATATTTCGCTGGAGGTGAACTCGGCTTCTTCAACTTTTATTGAATTATTCGGATCATACAAGTGTTTTATAGAAGGGGAAGTAGGTAGCTGGGTAAGTTTTGTGGCGAGGGAAATATTTGATTGGTTATAGGAGACATCTTTTGGGGAGGTGAGAAGGAAATCAGATGGGAAGAGATTTGAGGGAGGTTGGTAGAAAAATGAATGGTGAGAAATACCTGATAGGGGAGGGGAGTTTCTTCGAGTGAGATTTGAGTAGAGGAAGGAGCAAATGGGAGTAATAAAAGGGGGTGGTTAGATGACCATAAAATCAAAATAAAGCCTGTTTGTTAGTATATGGGTTAAGGTCAAGTAGGTCAATATATATAATATATATATATATATATATATATATATATGTATATATATATACAAACACGGCACGAAAAGGATTGAAAAAGAGAGGAAAGAAGCCGCCACGGAAAAGAGAGCCAAAAGGAAGTTGTAAGTTCGATCCTAATGTTGTATACTCTCTTTCCTTACTTTCTTACTTCTATTCTTCTGGCGTCTCTTCTAGCGTCTGGACTTCATCTTGGGGACTTCGTGTCTGGTCTTCCATTGGGGATTTCTCTTTATCAGAAGCCCTGTGTCATTGGTAGTTTCTAGATAATAACACAAGACTTCGATTTAACTTAGATCATATTTTATTCTGAAATCCCCACCAGACTACCTGCGCAGATTGAGTTGGCTGCGTGTATAACACGACTTACCACCGTCGTGGTTTTAGCCCGATCTGACTAAAAGATCTCTTTCTAATCTAAACCGGAAGAGGGTTTCTCCACCGATTGTCACGGTATCAACCGGAAGGATCAGGATGAGGTCAAGCCTTGTCATTCAAATCCTTCAAAGCCACCGGCTGAACTTATAACAGCCATTTTGGTTTCTACACTACTGTATATAAATATTAAGAATTAATAATTATGTAACACTAACTGGCTGCCCTATAATTTCGACCTAGTGTCACATTCTGCCTGTGGTCAATTGTTTGGATAAGTGTCTCCCTTTCTCAGGGCTATTATCACTCTGTAAAATGCAAACAGTCTTGTTCTGAATTGTTAATGTGGTACAACATACGAGACGTAGCTGATGGGATGGCGGGTGCAAAATATGCGCCAATACTATCGGCATTCCCCTCAAGGGGGCGCCTCAGGCACTGGGCAATAAATCCAGCCTTGCTCCGTTAAATCAAGGGAGCAAATGTTGTTTGGGGCGATAGCCCCCTGGGATAACGCCGTTGATATAACACTAATGGTCCAGTGGACGAAGCCACCGGACCCCTCCCCGAAAACCGGGTGGTACTATGCTGGTTACGGTACCAAATGTGGTACTATTATATACTCACATTCACATCGGGTACATAATTGGTGTGTGAGAGTGAGACTTCAGAGAGAGTTCTCGGGGGGATAGAGACATATATTAGAGAGAGTGAGAGAGAGAGAAAGAGAGAGAGAGAGAGAGAAGAGAGAGAGAAAAGAGAGAGAGAGAGAGAGAGAGAGAAAGAGAAAGATATAGATAAAGAAAGAGAGAGAAAAGAGAGAGAAAGAAAAAAGTGAGAGAGAGGGTGAGAAAGAGAAAGAGAGAGAAGAGAAGAGTGAGAAAGAAAGATGAGAGATAGAGGGAGCAAAAAAGAGAGAGAGAGGGGAAAGAGAGAGAGAGGGGGAAGTGAGAGAGAGTGGGAGATAGAAAAAGAGAAAGAAAGAGAGAGAGAGTGGGAGAGAGAGAGAGAAAAAAAGAGAGAGAATAAAGAGAGAGAGAAAGAGAGAAATAGAGAACAAATGAGAGAGAGAGAGTGAGAGAGAGAGTAAGAGAGAGAGAGAGAGAGTAAGAGAGAGAGAAAAAAGATAGAGAAAGAGGAGAGAGAGGGGTAGAGAGAGAGAGAGAGAGAGGGGGACAGAGATTAGATACTTAGTTACTTCACCTCTACTTTCTTCTGGTTCTTGCTATTTTGTCTGGCTGTCATCTTGTTGGATCTAGTTGGATCCTTCTATCTAACTTCTATCTAAGGGCTTTGCTTTTGGGCTGAATTTTTTTTCTTTCAATTACATTTTTTTTGTTACTTGATCAAGCTTTTATTTTATCTAGCCCATGATGGTAATTCGCCGCGCGGGGAGACTTGTACTGAATTTGAACTCGGTCTGCCGTGTCCGTTTTCTTACGACGATAACCGTTACGCTTCGAGCGCCTCAGGATTTTTCCCCCGATAATAGCCAGACAAAGAATTATTTTCAATGTTTACCCGTTGTGACGGATCCAGTTGAATATAATTCCGGAGTAAACAGAACCGGCATCTATGTTTATCTAATTAGCGAGGACTTTTCAATTCTTTTTTTTTCAAGGCTGCCTCGATAAACACGTACAATAAAAAATGAATATATATATATATATATATATATATATATATATATAATATATATATATATATATACGAATATATATATATATATAATATATATATATATATATATATATATATATATATATATATATATATATATATATATATATACGAAGAAATATTCAACTGACTCTTAGTGCCAAAGATTATTTAACAATAAAGATTATTTAATCCGTTCGCACTCCTTCTCGCTTCCGTCCCCTTTACCCCCCCCTTATTTCATAAAAATAGAAAAAAATACAGTTACACGTTTATTGTTTCTGTGTCTGTCATAAAAAGGAAGTGAATCAAGAATGATTGATATTTAATGGAAGGAGAGCTATTTTAATCTTGATGGTGATATCGACATAATATTATTGTTCTCTGAATATCACATATAAACGTCTGGCATAGCCAGAAGATTAGCAAACCCTACCTACCGTACCAGCCTCAGGGCGAGCTTAGCTCAGTCGGTAGAGTGTCCGGCTGGGATACTGGCCCTTGCCAACCCAGCGTATGAGTAGCACAGGGATCTGTATGGTAGAGTGAGGAGCTGATGATAAGTGTGGCATAGCCAGAAGATTAGCAAACCTTACCTACCGTACCGACCACAGGGCGAGCTTATCTCAGTCGTCTAGAGTGTCCGACTAGGATACTGGCCCTCACCAACTCAGCGTATGAGTAGCACAAGTATGTGTGTTTTACAATGAGGAGCTGATGATAAGTGGGATATAGGCTGAAGATTAATCAACCTTACCTACCGTACCGGCCTCAGGGCGAGCTTAGCTCAGTCGGTTAGAGTGTCCGGCTGGGATACTGGCCCTTGCCAACTCAGCGTATGAGTAGCACAGGGATCTGTGTGGTAGAGTGGGGAGCTGATGATAAGTGTGGCATAGCCAGAAGATTAGCAAACCTTACCTACCGTACCAGCCGCAGGGTGAACTTAGCTCAGTCGGTAGAGTGTCCGGCTGGTATACTGGCCCTCACCAACTCAGCGTATGAGTAGCACAAGGATATGTGTGGTAGAGTGGGGAGCTGATGATAAGTGTGGCATAGCTAAAAGATTAGCAAACCTTACCCACCGTACCAGCCGCAGGCGAGCTTAGCTCAGTCGGTAGAGTGTCCGACTGGGAACCTCAGGGTTCCTGGTTCGATACCGGCCCTCACCAACTCAGTGGTCTGTCGGCTGAGGCGTTAGAATGTACCGACTGCACCTCTGCAGAGGGGTAAGACTCCCCTAATGGGGTCCCCTGTTGGCCGTGGATAGAACCCAGTTGGGTGAGCAGTCCATGATATGCATTATTCCACTTTGGACTGTTCTGGTCACGTTAAGCCCTAGCACATATATGATTGCCCCAACCCTATTGCCTTCGTGGCAAGCACCAACCCTTTTTATCATATGGGTGCTAGAGGGCGGTGGCTGACGGTCTACATGTCCTGGGAATGACGTTAAACTCTATCTGATGGCGAGGTTCCAGTTTTGGAACTTTGTGGAATCTGGAGCACCCCTTCATCACCATTGCTCCCTGGTCCACTCTGACCCGGAGTGGTATTACCTGTTAGGGTCCCCTCTATGGGTTAAATAGAAAAATTATAAAAAAATTCTGTATCCATTAAGAATGGATTTATTTGAAAACTTAATCGTGAAGCGACTGAAATATATCGACAGATACATAGATAAATTGACAGATGTGATCAAACTGAGATAGATGGATATATAGGTATGAACATATTAGAAAAAGAAAGAAAGACAGAAAATATCAAGAAAATACTAAGATGTATATATACGTATTACTGTCCAAAAGAATTGTTGCTCAACCAATAAAAACTTAGAAAGAAAGAGAGAGAGAGAGAGAGAGAGAGAGAGAGAGAGAGAGAGAGAGAGAGAGAGAGAGAGAGAGAGAGAGAGAGAGAGAGAAAGAAAGAAAGAAAGACAGAAAGAAAGAAAGATATGAAGCGACTAAAAATGATAGATAGATAGATAGATAGATAGATACGAAACCACTGGAATTGATAGAAAGAAAGACCGATTGATAGATGTTAACAAACTAAGATAGATGTATAGATATATAGGTATGAACATATTAGAAAGGAAGAAAGAAAAAAGAAAAAAAGAACGAAAGATATGAAGCGACTGAAATAAATAGATAGATAGATATACAGATAGATAGATGGATAGATAGATATAAAGCGACTGGAATTGATAGAAAGGAAGACCGATTATAGATATTAACAAACTAAGATAGATATATAGATATATAGGTATGAACATATTAGAAAGGAAGAAAGAAAAAAGAAAGAAAGAAAGATATGAAGCGAGCGAAATAGATAGATAGATAGATAGATAGATAGACAGATAGATAGATAGTTAGATAGATAGATATGAAACGTCTGGAATTGATAGAAAGATAAACCGATAGATAGATATGAACAAACTCAGATAGATAGATATATAGATATATAGGTATGAACATATTAGAAAGGAAGAAAGAAGAAAGAAAGAAAGAAAGATATGAAGCGAGCGAAATAGATAGATAGATAGATAGATAGATATGAAGCGACTGGAATTTAGAGAATGATAGACCCATTGATATATGCGAACAAACTAAGATAGATAGATAGATAGATAGATAGATAGATAGATGTATGAACATATTAGAAAGGAAGAAAGAAAAAAGAAAGAAAGAAAGAAAGATATGAAGCGACTAAAATAGATGGATAGATAGATAGATAGATAGATAGATAGATAGATAGATATGAAACGACTGGAATTGATAGAAAGATAAGCCGATAGATAGATATGAACAAACTCAGATAGATATATAGATATATAGGTATGAACATATTAGAAAGGAAGAAAGAAAAAGAAAGAAAGAAAGAAAGAAAGAAAGATATGAAGCGACCGAAATAGATAGATAGGTAGATAGATAGATTGATAGATAGATAGATAAATAGATATGAAGCGACTCGAATTGAGAGAATGATACACCGATTGATAGATGTGAACAAACTAAGATAGATATATATATATATATATAGATAGATAGGTATGAACATATTAGAGAGGAAGAAAGAAAAAAGAAAGAAAGAAAGATATGAAGCAACTGAAATAGATAGATAGATAGATAGATAGATAGATAGACAGATAGATAGATAGTTAGATAGATAGATATGAATATATTAGAAATAAAAAAATAAAAAATAAAAAAATAAAAAAATAATGATATGAAGCGACTGAAATAGATAGATAGATAGACAGATAGATAGATAGATATGCAACGTCTGGAATTGATAGAAAGATAGACCGATAGATAGATATGAACAAACTGAGATAGATAGATATGTAGATATATAGGTATGATATTGGAAAGGAAGACAGAAAAAAGAAAGAAAGAAAGATATGAAGCGACTAAAATAGATAGATAGATAGATAGATAGCTAGATAGATAGATAGCTGGATATGAAACGTCTGGAATTGATAGAAAGATAAACCGATAGATAGATATGAACAAACTCAGATAGATATATAGATATATAGGTATGAACATATTAGAAAGGAAGAAAGAAAAAGAAAGAAAGAAAGATATGAAGCGACCGAAATAGATTCTATCTATCTATCTATCTATCTAAGTTTGTTCACATCTATCAATCGGTCTATCATTCTCTCAATTCCAGTCGCTTCATATCTATCTATCTATCTATCTATCTTAGATAGATATGAGGCGACTGGAATTGAGAGAATGATAGACCGATTGATAGATGTGAACAAACTAAGATAGATAGATAGATAGATAGATAGGTAGGTATGAACATATTAGAAAGGAAGAAAGAAAAAGAAAGAAAAAAAGAAAGAAAGAAAGAAAGATATGAAGCGACTGAAATACATAGATAGATAGACAGATAGATAGATATGAAACGTCTGGAATTGATAGAAAGATAGACCGATACGTAGATATGAACAAACTGAGATAGATATATATATAAATATATAGGTATGAACATATTGGAAAGGAAGAAAGAAAAAAAGAAAGAAAGAAAGATACGAAGCGACTGAAATAGATAGATAGATATGAAGCGACTGGAATTGATAGAGAGATAAACCGATAGATAGATATGAACAAACTCAGATAGATAGATATATAGATATATAGGTATGAACATATTGGGAAAATAAATAAATAAATAAATAAATAGATAAAGAAAGAAAGAAAGAAAGAAAGAAAGAAAGAAAGAAAGAAAGAGAGAACACTACAAAAATGTATATGTACTTATTCCTGTCCAAAAGAAAATATGACATTCAAGAATAACGGATACATCTGACCTTTGACTTAGAATCGATAAGTAAGGGGTTATAGTTTGTTTTTTTTGTGCCATCGAGAAAGTGTCTCTTACATCTGAATAGCGAACAATTCGAGACTATCAAATTCAGCGAGTTGAAATCCGGTAGGCGATGAGGAACAATGAGGGCGATCGAATGGGCGCTGGGAGAAGCAAACAAACAGTTCTTTTGTGTTAAACACGATGAGTTTGCTTAGCATCGTTATGTGATCTATCTCGACTACACTATCGAATATTTGTGCGAGAACAGGAAGATGAGTAGAGACTCGTTTAGAATACTGACATTGCGCATTGGTTAGCATCTAAGTAGCAAAGATTGTTATCTAGTGTTATAGTTCAAGATTTGAAGACTCAAAATAAAGGATGTTTAATGTTGGGAGGAGGGGAAATCATAGAAGAAGAAGAAGAAGAAGAAGAAGAAGAACAACAACAACAACAACAACAACAACAATAACACCATTACCACCACCAACAACAACAACCACAACGAAGGGGGGATGAAGCTAAGGAGGTTATGATAGGAGATATCAAATGAAAAGAAAGAAAAGACGAAAAAGACACGAGAGGGGGTGGGAAGGGCAAGAAGAAGAAAAAGAAGAAGAAGAAGAAGAACAACAACAACAACAACAATTGAAGAAGAAGAAGAAGAACAACAACAACAACAACAAAATCGAAGAAGTAGAAGAAGATGAACGATTGAAGAAGAAGAAGAAGAAGAAGAAGAAGAAGAAGAAGAAGAAATAGCGTAGTATGAAGCAACAAATGTGGTGATAAGAGATATCAAACGAAAAGTAAAAGAAAAAAAAAGACGAAAAAGAAGAGATAAGAAAAGGAAGAAAAGGCAAGAAGAAGAAGAAGAAGAAGAAGAAGAAGAAGGGAAGAAGAAGAAGATTGATTAAGTAGTGAAGAAGAAGAAGAAGAAGAAGAAGGAAAAGGGAAGAAGAAGAAGATTGATTAAGTAGTGAAGAAGAAGAAGAAGAAAGAAAGAAATGAATGAGTGAAGAAGAAGAACAAGAACAAGAAAAAGAAGACTGAAAGAAGAACAAGAAGAAGAAGAATGAAAGAAGAAGAAGAAGAAGAAGAAGAAGAATTGATGACAAGGAACAAAACATGAGACAATTACAACAAAGAAAAAACAACAACAAGAATAACAAATTAAAAAAAAAAAACATGAAAAGAAAAAAAAACCTTCGAGGGAAGACAAATACAAAGTCTGATTCCTTTTTTTGTGTGTGTGTATTTTTGTTGGCCTCCTGTGAACGGCTTTCAAAGGTTTGTCGTGTATTCTTCCTTGGGCGCCATATAATGGTTTCTGACAAAAACATTCTTTAATGTCGTGAAGGAAGCCTCTAAAAAATTGCACACCTTTATGAATGAAAAAAAGAATAAGAAAAAAGAAAAGAAAAACGAAATGAAAGAAAATAAATGTGTCGAACTTGCTGCCAAAAGCCATTCTTAAAAAGACCTCAAAACTAAACACCTTCCTAGAATTGCAAAAGAAAATTAAGACAAGTTCGTTTTCTTTTAGAGATTCTATGAGAGAGAGAGAGAGTGAGAGAGAGAGAGAGAGAGGAGGAGGAGAGAGAGACAGAGAAAGAGAGAGAGGGAGAGAGAGAAAGAGAAAGAGAGAGGGAGAAGAGAGAATGAGAGAGTGGGGGAGAGAGAGTGGAGAGAGAGAAAGAGTCAGTGAGAGAGTGAGAGAGAAAGAGAAAGAGTGAGTCAGAGAGAAAAAAGAGAGAGAGAGAGAAAGAGAAAGTATGTGTGTGTGTGTTTGTGTATGTGTAAGAGAGAGGGAAAGAGAGAGTGAGTGAGAGAGAGAGAGAGAAAAAGAGAGAGAAAGAGTGTGGGAGAGAGAAAAAGAAAGAGAGAGAGAGAAAGAGAAAGAGTAAAAGAGAGAAAGAAAGAGAGAAAGAGTGAGAGAGAGAAAGAGAAAGAGTGAAGTGAGAGAGAAAGAGAGAGAGAGAGAGTGAGTAAGAGAGAGAAAGAGAAAGGAAAGAGAAAGAGTGAGTGACAGAGAGAAAGAAAGAGAGAAAGAGTGAGAGAGAAAGAGAGAGAGAGAAAGAGAGAGAGGGGGAGAGAGAAAGAGAAAGAGTGCGTGAGAGAGAAAGAGAGAGAGAGGGGGAGAGAGAGAACGAGTGAGTGAGAGAGTGAGAGAGTGAGAGAGAAAGAGAAAGAGTGAGTGAGAGAAAAGAAAGAGAAAGTATGTGTGTGTTTGTGTATGTATGTGTGTGTGAGAAAGAGAGAAACAGAAAGAGTGAGAGAGAGAGAGAGAGAGAGAAAGGGTGTGTGTGTGTGTGTGTGAGAGAGAGTGAGTGAGAGAGAGAGAGAGAGAAGTGTCTGGAAAACCTTAAAGCGTAACACAGATAATTTCTGCTGCTCAGCAGATCTTGCCAAGGTTGACAATCGGTGAAAAAGGTTTTACGTTCTGAGAAATAAACCAGATGCTTACCGAATCAGTTCGATATAAATGATGATTCATACTTAAAAAAAAGGAAAAACAGGGATCTTCCAAGCTGTGTCAGTACTACTGTATCGCTGCAACTTGAAATTATTATTTTGTTTTGGTTCGGTTTAGCGTATTTTTAAGATATGTAGCATACAAATTGATTTAGATTCTGTTGTGGGTTTTTTAGGGTAAAAAATAAGACAAACGACTTGTAAAAATGGATACAAATGTATTGAACAAATAGGAGTAGAAATTACAGAAAAGAAAGTGGAGATTGCGTCCGACCATACAGTTACGAGCTAACTTGCATTGCTTCGCCTCAAGCCACAATTGTTCCTCCTACTTATAATAGTCGTCGGCGCATTCCATTAATGTACATAGGTTATATCACCTATAATAGACACATAGATGGATAAATACGCATAGACAGACATAGATAGATAGATAGATAGATAGATAGATAGATAGGAATATGTTGTGATAGATAAATAGATAGAAAGATATGAATATGCTGTGATAGATTGATAGATAGAAAGATATGAATATGTTGTGATAGATAGATAGATAGATAGATGATCAGGTCATGACCTACAACACTCCAATTAGAACCTTACTTAGGCTAGATGGGCGGTCGGAGAGGCCCCCTCAGATCAATCGGGTGGTCACGTCAAGCCCTAGCACCTATATGATTGCCCCAACCCTATTGTTCTTATAGCAAGCCCCATCACTTTTTATCATATGGGTGCTAGAAGGCGGTGGCTGCGGGTCTATATGTCCTGGGAATGACGGTAAACTCTATCTGATGGTGAGATTCCAGTTTTGAATGTTTGGGGAATGTGGAGCACCCCTTCATCACCATTGCTCCCTGGTCCACTTTGACCTAGAGTGGTAGTACCTGTTAGGGTCCCATCCATGGGTTAAATGGAAAAAATGTATTTATAAAAAAATTGTATTATCCATTAAGAATTGATTTATTTCAAACCTTTGTTCGCATTAAATGACCCACTGAGGTTGATATGCCGTAAAACAAACCAAGCCAAACCTTTGTTAATTACGTCACAATCTCCATAATTATATTTTCATTTAAACTGCAATAATCAATAATTTTGTTTTACATTATTAATACTTTTGACTTTATCTACATTCTAATAACATGTAATTGTATTCATATATAGAACAAAATAACGGTTTACAGTGTGAATACGAAGGCTAAATTCTATATTGATATTAAAAAATTGATTTAATGAATATGTGCTTAGTATTATTGATATCTAATTGTTTGGTTTTATCTTAATGAATATGGGCAAAGATATCTTCAATAAATCTTAAAAGAAATCGCTTAACAAGAAAAAATATCTCATTTAATTCTTTACTTCCTATTTTAACTAAATAGTTAAATTAGGAAATTTCGGCTAGAAACCACAAGGTTCCTAGTTCGATACCGGTCTCCGCCAACTCAGCGTATGAGTAGCACAGGGATCTGTGCGGTAAAGTAAGGAGCTGATGGTAGGTGTGGCACTCCACCTCAGATGCTAAAAACCATCTCCTTGACCTAACGCTATTGAAAAGGGGATAGACTCCCTCGCTGACTTGCTGATACCGACTTTAGGCCGCCCCGTCGACTTTACTTACTTGTTTAGTAATGTTGTTCTTTTCAAAGTTTTTTTTCGGTTCTCCCCTCCTGCGTTTCAAATATTTTTATATGCATTCTTATCTAGTTTAATTAGCCTTTCAAATTTAATATAATATTTTATTCCATTAAAACTTAAATAATTGCACCCTACGGAGGTTGCATATATTTGCTAGTATATATATAAAAAAAAGTCAACAAAAGTAGTCGGGATGGCCTAGTGTTGGTATCAGCCCTAGCACCTTATATATATATATATATATATATATATATATATATATATATATTTACCAATATAGTTGTAAAAGAAGTTGTTTCCCGACCGCGGTTTCGGTGTTATTCCAACACCTTCATCAGGGGGATTGAGTGTAATTTTTTTTCTGGTTACTTTATATGGCTAGACTGATATCTTTTTTAATTCTTCCTGAATATATCTTAGTAGGCTGCTAGTTTGTAGTTGGGGTTAAATTCCTCCTATTTTGACCTACGTGGGTAGTAGCACGCTGTAACATTATACTTTTATTACCCCTTACTACTATCTTCAACTTACTCTATTGACCTTTGTGGGGTCAGTTAGTTTGGAGTATGGCTAAGCTTTTTTTATTAATTTCTTTATTTCTTCTAGTAGTTTTTCTTTGTCACTGCTTTATCATAATTTTACTGTATTATGCCCTTATTGATTAATTATATCTTATTGGTATTCTAATGCATTGCGTAATCTATGCATACATTTTCCTAAACCGCGGTCGGGAAACAACTTCTTTTACAACTATTAATGCTCTATATTCACAATATATTGAGCCCTATTAGATTAACTACTTACGCTATGTTCACATATTTATTTACCCATAAATAAATATTTACCAATATATATATATTTACCCCTCCGCACGAGCAGGATGTTACACAAGGTCAATTTCTTAAGCGGAGCTTAGCAGGTTTGAATTCAGAGTTTTCCTTCTCCTAGACTGATTATCTAGCCATGGTTAAGAGCCCACTCTGCCCTACTATTTACCCATAGCTGGAGGGGGCATTGGATTCCTACCTTTCCTAGGGGTATTAGCGCCATGTGAAATGCAAACAGTTTCGTCCAGTAATTGAACTCGGGTCGACGAGTTCATTTCCTACGACTCTAACCATTAGACCACGCGCCTCAAGCCCTAGCACCTATATGATTGTCCCAACTCTATGCCCTTGACAAGCTCCCATTACTAGTAAAAGTAAAAGTAAAGTCGACGGGGCGGCCTAAAGTCGGTATCAGCCAGTCAGCGAGGGAGTCTATCCCCTTTTCAATAGCGCTAGACCAAGGAGATTGTATTTAGCATCTGAGGTGGAGCGCCACACCTACCATCAGCTCCTTACTTTACCGCACAGATCCCTGGACTACTATTTTCAGGTCCATTCTGACCTGGAGAGATAGTACCTGTTATGGTTCCAATTATGGGTTAAATAGAAAAATATGAGCTTAAAAATATGAGCTTAAAAAATGATTAATATTATTCCAAAATGAATAAAACAAAACGTCTTTGGTATAACATAACTCAACAAGGGTTGACACGTCGTAAAATCTGATAAAAACAAAAAATCTGGCATCTTTTTAAAACTTAAAGGAAATGAACATAACTTTTCAACTTTCTTTCCTTTTACTATCTATTAATAATGGAGATTGTCTGTAACAAAAACTACGTCACTGCTTACGTCACATTACCTAAAATCGTCATAACATAGAATGAATACACTCAAAATTCGAGCATGCAATGTTAGACAGTCCTCATTGGTTTTTTAAACAAGTTTTGATAAATACATATCTGGTATTATCTATATATATATAGTTTGTTTTATTTTAATATATACTTAAAGTTATCAGAACTAAGTTTCCATTTCAATTTTTTTATTTTTTACTCCTTTAATAAATTGATTTTATTGTGATAATAATTAATTAATTTCATGATTTTACTTTACTTATGATACAAACTCTCTGATATAAAATTTTCAACTCCCATCCCCTTAGTCAATATTTATTTTACGTCGCCCAGAGGGCGTTTTTTTTATTTTTCTAGTAATATTAATCTCCGTTCGAAAAATATTGAAACTTTGAGCCATCCAGAATACTGTATTGCTGCAATCTGCTATAATAGAAGAGTCCTGGAAACCTGAGGAGACTTGTTGTCACTCAAACTCAAGGGAAATAACATCAGCTAATACTGGTGTGACAAACTCTAATAATTACGTAAATGATTAATAATTGATATTAATGTCAGATTTTTGTAATTATGAAAACAAATTAAAAAAGCAAATTAAATGCTCAAATAATTTTAAAAATATGCTCAAATAATTTAAAAAAATATTTGTCTGAATCTTTGGGATGAGGTCTGACAATTGTTATCCTTTAGATTTTTTATCTTTATCGTTATATACACAACGTTTCGGCTGGTGTACCCTCCAGCTTCTTTCAGATGTTTCTTATCCAACTCGGGAACCTTCTTGTCTGACAGGGAAGCCTTCATGAAGTAATCAGGTGCCTTTACAGAACTTCGAACTAAACCCTTTATTAAATCCATTGAAAAAGATTGTTCTCATTCCGTTAATTATGACAGAGTACAAGTGTTAATGTATGTCAAGTATTCTATGTTATTAATGTAGTAAGCTTGTCACAAGGATATTAAGCTGCCTGCTGCAAAAGCTTTCACAAGGCGGCGAATGGTATGAATGTAGTAAGTATGTCGCGTAGGGACTAAGATGCCTGTGATATCTTTTGCAAATCGGCCAAGGGTATGGGCAGCGCAAGCCTGTCGTGAAGGGACGAAGAAGTGAGCGTAGTACACCGGTCACGAGGGTCTACACCGTAGGCGAGACCTTTTAGGAAATTGTATGTGCGTTGTTAGCTTGTCACGAGGAAATTAAGCCGCTTCCTGCAAAATCTTTCCCAAGTCGACTGAGGATATGAACCTAGTAAGTCTGTCGCGTTGGGACCAAGATGCCTGTGATACCTTTTGCAAAGCGACCAAGGATATGGGCATAGCAAGCCTGTCGTGAAGGGGCGAAGTAGTGAGCGTAGTACACCGGTCACGAAGGTATACACCACCGGCGAGACCTTTCAGGAAATTGTGAGAGTTTGTCACGAGGAGCTTAAGTCGCCTGCTGCAAAACATTTCGCAAGTCGGTTAAGGATATGAATCTAGTAAGTCTGTCGCGTAGGGCATGTGATACCTTTTGCAAAGCGACCAAGGGTACTAGTCGTAAAGGGACTAAACAGCGAGCGTAGTACACCAGTCACGAGGGTCTAAACCACCGGCGAGACCTTTCAGGAAATGGTAGGAGCGTAGTAAGCTTGTCACGAGGAGCTTAAGCTGCCTGATGCAAAACATTTCGCAAGTCGGCTAAGGTTATGAACCAAGCAAGACTGTCGCGTAGGGACTAAGATACTTGTGATACCTTTCGCAATGTGACCAAGGGTATGGGCATAGCAAGCCTGTCGTGAAGGGACTAAGCAGCGAGCGTAGTACACCCGTCACAAAAAAGACTGTCACTTCCTAGGCCTTTCGCAAAACTACCAAGTTTATGCACAATGCAAGCCTGTCGAGAAGGGACTCAACAACCTGGGAGGCCTTTCGAAACGCCACGCTACGCTCGGCGGATTCGCTAGTCTAGATAATAGAAAAAGGTAAAGAAATAGACCATTGTTTTCGATGAAGTAAACATTGAATGGAATTACCGGCGAAATTAATGGCACGTTACCATATAATTGTAACCATCAACTCGAAAACTGGTCATTTAGAGAAAGAGAAGTTATGGAGAAATTTTGAGAGAGAGAGACGAGTTTCCCTTCACGTTAAGAATAGGACTAACGAAGGTCAGCTCCCATAGATCATTCATATATATATATATATATATATATATATATATATATAGGGAGACAGAAGAAGGTAAGGGAAAGAGAGAGTCGAGATGATTTCAGATAATTGTGACATATATTTTTTTCTGGGTAAAAGCAAAAAAATTATCTAAAAGAAAAGTGTCATCGAACTCGCATTTGTTTTTATCAATACTCGGCTTGGGCAAGTGCCAGTATAGTAAAGCACACATACACATACACACATACACACACACACACACATATATATATATATATATATATATATATATATATATGGTCTTAATTCTTCCTCTGATTTCGTATTCCTCTTGTCTGTTTTCGACAGTTTTGGGGACCGTTCCAAGTGCACCAAGTAAAATTGTTATCCCTTTCACCCTACAGTTGTTTTTTTTTTTTTTTTTTTTTTTTTTTTTTACAATTCTCTAACAAGGCCCAGGTATTTGTCTAACTTTTCATTTTCTGTGATCTGCCGGGACTGCAAAATATACCAGTCGACAAGTTTCCTTTTTTTTTTTTTTTTGTTAATCAGTAACAGGTCTGGTCTTCTGGCTGGGATAAGGTGATGCCTCTGTATCTCAAAGTCCCACAGAATTATATATGCTTAATTATCAAGAACAGATTCTGGTTTATGCCTATACTATTTTTTAGTATTTTATTAGTATATTAAATTGTTATTTGTATATTAAATTGTTATTTGTTTTTTAGTATATTAAATTGTTATCACTTTCACCCTCATATTCCACAGTTGTTGTTTTTCTTCAATTCTCTAACAAGGCCCAGGTATTTGTCTAACTTTTCATTTTCTGTGATCTGCCGGGACTGCAAAATATACCAGTCGACAAGTTACTTTTTTTTCTGTTAATCAGTAACAGGTCTGGTCTTCTGGCTGGAATGATGTGATACATCTGTATCTCAAAGTCCCACAGAATTATATATGCTTAATTATCAAGAACAGATTCTGGTTTATGCCTATACTATTTTTTAGTATTTTATTAGTATATTAAATTGTTATTAGTATATTAAATTGTTATTTGTTTTTTAGTATATTAAATTGTTATCACTTTCACCCTCATATTCCACAGTTGTTGTTTTTCTTCAATTCTCTAACAAGGCCTAGGTATTTGTCTAACTTTTCATTTTCTGTGATCTGCCGGGACTGCAAAATA
>CM042177.1:1729053-1737733 GCA_023376005.1 Doryteuthis pealeii
CCCCAAATTCTCCGTAGACCATAATGATTACACTACATTTTTGTGGGCGAGATTTGATTTGGGAGGGAGTAAGAGAAGGTGAAGGTGCGGGAGTGAGAGGGGGGGCTTTTTCTTCTTTCTGTCATCTTTATTTATTCTTTGTTTTTCTTCTTTCGTTTTTCATAAATGTCTTTCTTTTGCTTTCATTTTTCATTTACTTTTTCAATTTCCTTCTCTTTCATTTTCTAAGCTTTTCTGGACACCTGAGGAGAATTGTTGTCAGCCAGGCTCCCGTGAAAGACCTTCAGCTAACGCTGGAGTGAAAAATCATATCATTATTTTCACTGCTTTTAAATTTTTAACATCAGCGTTAGCTGATGGTATTTCACTGGAGTCTGAGTGACAAGTCTCCACATGTCTTCAGGGCGCTTCTGGCTATTCTAGCCGATTGCAGCAATGCAGTAGTATGGGTGGTTTCAATTCTTTCTCAGATTTCCAGATCCTCCAGTCTTTTTCCCAATTGGCATCACTTTCACACTCATATTCTAGAGTTTTCTCAATTCTCTAGCAAGGTCTAGGTCAGAGTTTTTCAACCGGTGTGCCGCGGGACACCAGTGTACCGGGAAGCTTCCGTCGGTGCGCCGTGAGTGTTGAGGACGGTTGATCATCCTCTTATATTTTTATTCTATTATTTTAATATTTTTTGTTTTAATTGGTTAAAAATATAACTTTATAAATAAAATTACGTTGTTTTCTTTTACACTTGTAGCCCATTTTCACTATTCCTTTTCTTTTAAAATTTAAATGATAAAATAATTATATGTTTATATACTGATGGTGTACCTCGATCAAATTATTGCCCAGCTCACTATGCCGTGAGATGAAAAAGGTTGAAAAACTCTGGTCTAGGTTTTTGTTTATCTTTTCATTTTCTTTTATCTTCAACCTGGGATCTGCTGGAACTGCAAAGTCTGGAAGTTGGCAAGTTCTCTGTTTTGTTAATCAGTACGAGGTCTGGTCATCTGGCTGGGATAAGGCGATCCGTTATTTCTTTCATTGTCGTCCCGGGCGTGGAAAAGTCACATCAACTCCCGCGCTCCTCCGCAGAAAGTGGGACTTCCGTTTTTATTTTCAACTCTAGTTCCGGGGTCATTGGCTGCCACCGCCTCCCTGTTGAGTGTTTACCGTTTCAAACTTTAACCTCTCTTTGTTCTTATTTCTTTTTCTTCTCTTTCCCCAGAAAATCCGATTACCGTTTTCTTTTTAATTCCCATTTCTTTCATTATTATTATTATCATATTTAGTATTATTTGCATTATTCAGACTATTGTTCTCATCTTCATTGTTATGTATACAACGTTTCGAGCGATGTACATTCCGGCCTTCTTCAGGTATATCTTGTTGGACTCGAGAACCTTCTCGGACTCTGTAACCTTCTTTTCAAACTCAGGAACCTTCTTGTCGTAATCTGGAGCCATCACGGAACGTTGAACTCCTTTATCCATTACGCCATGTCTGCAATTGGAGACATGGCGTTGTGGATAAAGGAGTTAGGGTAAGACAGTTTTAAGTGACAGTTATCTCTAGACTGCAGGGTCAAGTTTGGTCAGGGAGCAGCAGTAACATAGAATAATAATTAACACAGCTTAACACCAGTAACCAGCTAAGGTTAGAAGAATGAGAACAGGATAACCCTTAAATAAAGAGTTAGGTTCAAAGTTCCGCGAATGATCCTGCTTACGACAAGAAGCCTTCCGAATAAAGACGATGGCTGATAAGTGAATGGCATGCAACACTTTACCTTTGCTCTTTCTTTAGCTAGACAGGTGATCGGAGAAGGCCACACTGATAAATTTGCTGGTCAGGTCAAGCCCTAGCACCTATAGGATTGTCCCAACTCTATTGCCTTCATAGCGGCACAACTCTTTTTACCATATATGTCCTAGAAGACAATAGCCGAGGGTCTTAGTGTCCTGGGTATTGTGTTAAACTGCGTCTAGTGGTGAAGTCCAAGTTCTGGAACTCTAGGGAGTGCGGAGTACTTACTTTATCGCCATTACTTCCTGTTTGAGTCCCGTCTATGGTTTAAATAGAAAATTTAAAAAAGACGTTGAATAACCATTAGGAATGAATAAAATAAAATGTCTTCGGCATAAAATAGTCTAACCAGGGTTAACATGCTGTAAAATCCAACCAACAAACCAACCAACCTGTGTATTCATTCTGTGATATGGTGATAAGGAATCGAACCTGTGCATGACTCCTAATCACATTACAAATGGCAGTGTAAGATTCAAAGTGATAATACTTGAAGATAAAACTCCGACAAAGGTTGATAGACAAAACATTTTATATACAGCACAGAATAAACAGGGTACATAATACATGGAGGTGTACATAAACATACATACATAAGTAATATAAATACATATACAAGAGTAGAGATAATGACACATTCATGAATGGTAAAATACAAGATATTTAGGTATCAAAGAGATACCTAAATGTACATAAAAACGTAGTTACGGATACATGACTAAAGGATCGTCATATATCGTATAAGAGACTTACTAGCTGTGAGTGGCCAGTTAAGGGCCGAAGCCCCAACGAGAAGAAGGTGGTCATAAGACTACCTCATTTTGTCTTGTAGGTCGAGCAGCAGTGGAAAAAAGCGAGAAGTTCACATTAGCCGATTAAATAGACCAGGCGGGAACCAGCGAAATTAAACGGGCAGACAACTACCCAGGCAAATATGAAAATAACTCCTACAGCAGCATACACGAAAGTCACATGAAGCCTCGCGTTCTCTTTGCTTAGGAACATCGTAAAAAAGCAAATAAAAATCATTTTCAACTAAAACACTTACCAAATATGATCGTGATAGGCATCTGTCTAAATTGACACCGCGTGTAAAAACTATTGTCTGCTACACCTGTCTGGGCAGTCATCTAAGTCATAGGAGAGTTGTCTCCGCAACCCTGCAATCTTAGTTTCCCTTCAGTCATTTGTGTGACGTGAAAAAGTAGGAGACCTCACTGTTTATAAATCTATTTGACCATGAAACTGGGTTTCAAGAATCACCGAAGTGAACATCCAAGAACAACATGATATATATTATATTATATATATATATATATATATATATATATATATATATATATCGCCTGTCAGCTTGGCAGTCCGGTTTCAAATCACGCACAGGGCGGTCTTCCGATCTATAGCTCTGCTGATGAGGCCTAATAGGCCGAAATGTACATACAGAGATTGATTTTTCTCGATTTGTTTAGCCATACATTTAATAGGTATTTCCCGCCTAATTAATTATTAATTAATTAATTTTCAAAATTAGGTACGACTCAAATTAAGCACTTATTCTCCCAAAAATTATCGGCAAAAAGCCATTCTAAACAAACCTTGTTTACATACATATATATATATATATATATATATATATATATATATATATATATATATGTATGAGGAAAAAATGAGTAAAGAAAAGAAATGTAGATGGATAAAATGAATTTCATCGATATCACTTTTAATCGATATCACTTACACATGTGTTTCGGTCTGTTTATCAAAATGTATACGGATTTACGTTATTATTATTATTGAACTAATCAGATAGAGTGGAAATGATGATGTTAATAATAATAGGAAAAATGCATAAAATATTCCGTACACAGATTTTGCCGACCTTCATCAGAGTAGTATTTTTATTTTTTGAGTTGGAGACGAGAATAGAATTTCAAAAAGTTCGAAAAAGAATATTTTTTTAAATGTTTATGAACTCAGACGACGTTTAGGGACGGTTAAAAAAATTTTTGAAAGTTCTGGTGGAGGGGTATAATTTGTATTGCAAAGATTGAAAAGTTATTAGTAATCATAAAACTTGTTGATGTTAAAAATGTTGTTTTTAACCGTCCCTAAACGGCGTCTGCGTTCATAAACATTTAAAAAAATATTCTTTTTCGAACTTTTTGAAATTCTATTCTCGTCTCCAACTCAAAAATAAAAATACTACTTGATGAAGGTCGGCAAAATCTGTGTACGGAACATTTTATGCATTTTCCTATTGTTATTATCATTATCATTTCAACTCCATCTGATTAGTTCAATAATAATAATAACGTAAATCCGTATACATTTTGATAAACAGACCGAAACATGTGTAAGTGATATCGATTAAAAGTGATATCGATGAAATTCATTTTATCCATCTACATTTCTTTTCTTTACTCATTTTTTCCTCATATTGTCGGATTCATTTCCCCATTCTCAATATATATATTATATATATATATATATATATATAAATATACCAAACTTGTTGGTAAATCCTCACGGTGAGAAAAAAACCAGCAATAGTTTGATTGTAAAAATATACTACCAAACATTACCCGGGGAAAAAAAAATGTGGGGAAAAAGAAAAGACCAAGATAATCGTACCAACCAAAAATAATCTATTGGTACAATATTTGGCCAAAAGAAAAAACATTTATATGTATATATATTGTCCCGGATCTTAGCCTTGAAGAGCATTAAGCGAAACTTTTAGTAAATTTATCTTTATTATTTATATATATATTATATATATATATATATATATATATTTTGCTTGAAGGCAATTATAATGCATGTATCGTATAAAATTCGATAATTATAGAATAATCTTGACAAGAGAATCCCGCAAAGGATGGCTCGCTATGCAGAACACCGTACAGACTGTTTCGACTTATTAAGTCTCTTAGCGATGTATACTAACGACTCCCCTCCGACAGGAATCGAACCGGGACTTCACAGGCATAGTCTGAGACCATATCCGTTCGGCCGCCGGTACATAGCGAAAATCCCTGCGAAACCCTTGTCAATGAAACTACTACACGCCTCTACCATAGTAGGTAAGTGGACGTTTATTTGTAGTAAACAACAACTCGGCCGTAAGCTCTTCGGCGAAGTGAATAAGATTTTTGGATGTTTGTTTGTTTATATAAGCATTGTTGAATAAATTATTATTTATATTTTTGCTTGAAGGCAATTATAATGCATGTATCGTATAAAATTCGATAATTATAGAAAATAATCTTGACAAGAGAATCCCGCAAAGGATGGCTCGCTATGCAGAACACCGTACAATCTTGATTTTTCTGATGATTGTGCTCATTGTGGTATGTATCAGAACCTGGGTAATTTACATAAGCGAATTCTAGGCACCGCTCAGCCGACCCACGTGACCATATTTTACGTAAGCTGACGTTCTCGGGTTCACTCAAAACATCCTGTACTGCATACGCAAAACACCAAGCGTTGGTTTTGGGGTTTTTTTTTATTGACAGGGACAGGGGGTCTCATCGAAGGATGCTGGCAGGTTATCCAGCCTTTCCTTCTCACTACAACAAGATTTCCATAAAATCTTATTTTTTCCTGCTGACGCAGTGAAAAAAAATAGGAGACATGTTCTACATGGGTGTCACAAGAAAAAAAGGCCAAGAGAAATGAGAAGAAACGAAATGTTTCAATCTCAAATAAGAGGAACTTTATTCAATAACATATACATTATTTCTATTATCATTATATATACCAGCAAATATATGTACCCTCCGGGTGCAAGTATTTAAGTTTTAATGTAATAAAATGTTATATTAAATTAGAAAGGCTAATGAAACTAAATAAGAATGCAGATAAAAAGATTTTAGACAGAGTGAGGTATAATCGAAAAATAGAACACCTGAAGCTAACTCTTTCATCTCGTCTTTCATTGCTAAATTTTACTAATTTAACTATTCAGTTAAAATAGGAAGTAAAGAATAAAATTACAATTATGTCTTCTTGTCAATGAATTTTTTTTAAGATGTATCCAAAGACTTTTGCTCATATTCATTCAGTTAAAACCAATAATTAGAAATCAATAATACTAACACAATTTATTAAAATCAAATTTTTAATATCAATATGCAAATTAAGCCTTCCCGTTCACACTGTAAACCGCCATTTTTGTATGTATATATAAATATAATTGCATTTATTTCGAATGTAGATATGACCAACATGATAATAATGCAAAACAATTTTATTCATAATTGGGGTATAGATAAAAATAAATAATCACGTATGAATGTGACGTAAATAACTAAGGAAACTTGACGTAGTAATATAAGTTTCGGTCACAGACGAAAAACACTCATTCTCCATTATAATAATAATATATATTATATATATATATAATATAATATATATATAAATCCAAAAGTCCAGAGAAGAAATCTTCCTTACGACACAAAAGTTTTATTTAAAAAAAACAAGTCGCAGTTTTAGAGCTCAATGTGCGCTCTTAATTTAGAGTCACAGAGCAAATATATGAGTAAAGAAATAAACAAAAGATTTAGAGATTTAGCTTTATAGTCTATTCAGGGGCTTAGACAAATAGCTAACTCTCCCGACTCATCAGATGCGAATGATGAAATTTGTTATTACTTTAAAGGCATTTGAAAACAGATTTTTATTTTTATTATTTAAAAAAAAATTTTTAGATTTATAGTCCTGTGATATGAATTCCAAATGAAATCCTTGATGTTGCAAGAAAAGAAAAAATGTTTATGTTGTAGTTTCACTTCCGCCACAAAAAAAACTCGGTCAGCAAAAAATGTATCTCTTAAACTGTATCCATTATTTTTGACAGCATTAGCAAAAAGAAAGACATATTCAAAGTTCGTCACCAGGCGAAATTCCCATTCAACTAATTCGAAAAAAGCAACGAAATTAGGAAGGATTTTTAATTTGGTATAAATTTTTTAATATATAAAAAATAAAAATCTGTTTTTCAAATGCCTTTAAAGTAATAAAAATGTCATCATTCGCATCTGATGAGTCGGGAGATTTAGACTATTTGTCTAAGCTCCCTGAAATAAACTATAAAGCTAAATCTCTAGTCTTTTTTTATTTCTTTACTTATATATATATATATATATATATATATATATATATATATATATATATATATATATATAAAGAATTTTAAAAAATTTCTTGAGAAAAAATACATTGTGCGGGACCTTCCTTTTTTTATAAAATATTGAATTTTCTCCCGTGTGGAACCAGAACAACATTATATATATATATATATATATTATATATGAGCAAAAGGGGGTTGGAATGAATCTGACAGAATGATGGTAAAATATAAGGAATGAAGAACAAAACTCAGACAAAATGTGTAGTATATTTCGCTGGCGTTTGAACTCGACTTCTTCAGCTCTTTATTGAATTATTCAGATCATACAGTGTCCCTCCCATCTGATTTACTTCTCATCCTCCCCAAAGATGTCCCCTATTAACCAATCAAATCTTTCCCTCACCACAAAAACTTACCAACCTACTACTCCCCCTCTATAAAAACACTTGTATGACCGAATAATTCAATAAAAGCTGAAAAGCCGAAGTTCCATATTCCAGCGAAATATACTACAACATTTTTGTCTGAGTTTTGTTCTTTCATCCTTATATTTTACACTCATTCTGTCGGATTCATTCCAGACCTCTTTTCTTACTATATATATATATATATATAATATATATATTATAATATATATATATATATATATATATATAAAGGACGGATGTCGGGTATGTTACGTGTCGACGTATAAGTCCAAAAACTTAATTTTGACCCCTCCCTCTTGTTGGGGCAGCGTAACATTTTCATGGTTTATAGTTTACTAATTACAGTATAAGTAAAGAGGGTGAATTTTCTGATTTAGGTCGGAAAATTAAAACGGAAAGTGTTTTGGTAGTACAGTCTATGAATTAACATTTTCGAATTGGGTTACGGGTTTTAGAGGGATTAAGGTTGTTTTTAACTACGTATTGACTTTAATAAAATAAAACAAAAAAAACCGCAAATGTACTATACATTTAATTAACCATTGAAATAATTTCTTAATCTATATTGATGACGTTGTTTGTGTTAGTATAGCAATGATATTCAATTAAATTAGTTTCAAAAAAAATAGTTTTTCAACATTAATGTATAGTAATTTTCTTTTTTGGTTTTCCGCTGTTGTTTATCCCACCCCGTATATTGACACACAATTGAACTTTCATTAAAATTTAATCATTATCTTGAAAAATTTTTTTCTATTCGAAAAAAAAACATTTAACAAACTCCCGATTGATTTAAAAAAAAATAGCTTACGGGAATAATGAAAAATTATCGGACTAAAAAAAAAAGTTTTTATATGTGCACCGTTAAATCAACCTTAAAATTTAACGTAGCACAAAAACAAGTTACGACAAGAATTTAAAAAAAATTCTATGAAAACATCAATACAATGATCCGACTTATCATGAAATTTCAATAACTACTTTACCCTGGGATGTCAATATGTCTGAAACACTCTGTGTCCTATTTTGTATTTAGTCCGGTCATGGACCGGGTTAATCTTAGCTCTTAGTACTATATATAATATATATATACTATATATATATATATTGTGTTATACCACCTACTTTTCAATTGTTTTTCAGTGCACCAATGTATGTTTTTCCTCCGTTGTTATTTCATTTTGTCCGATTGTGGCTTTGTAATGATATTATTAGCAACAATTGCACTTAATGCGCGATTTATCTAAGCGACAGATTCATCTATAATCTGGTTGTTGTTGTTGTTACCTTTATGTTTTTAAAGTTGTGACTCTTCGTT
>CM042177.1:1742833-1745333 GCA_023376005.1 Doryteuthis pealeii
GGGGCGAAGAAGTGAGCGTAGTACACCAGTCACGAAGGTCTACACCACCGGCGAGACCTTTCAGGAAATTGTATGAGCATAGTAAGCTTGTCACGAAAAGATTAAGCAGCCTCCTGCAAAACCTTTCCCAAGTCAGCGAAGAGTATGAACCCAGTAAGTCTTGCGTAGGGACTAAGATGGCTGTGATACCTTTTGCAAAGCGACCAAGGATATGGGCATAGCAAGCCTGTCGTGAAGGGGCGAAGAAGTGAGCGTAGTACACCGGTCACGAAGGTCTACACCACCGGCGAGACCTTTCAGGAAATTGTGAGAGTTTGTCTCGAGGAGCTTAAGTCGCCTTCTGCAAAACATTTCGCAAGTCGGTTAAGGGTATGAATCTAGCAAGTCTGTCACGTAGGGACTGTGATACATTTTGCAAAGCGGCCAAGCGTATGAGCATACAACGCCTGTCATGAAGAGACTAAGCATCGAGCGTAGTACACCCGTCACAAGGGTCTACACCGTAGGCGAGACCTTTCATGAAATTGTATATGTGTTGCAAGCTTTTCACGAGAAAATTAAGTTGCTTGTTGCAAAACCTTTCCCAAGTCGACTAAGGGTATGAACCTACTAAGTCTGTCGCGTAGGGACTAAGATGCCTGTGATACCTTTTGCAAAGCGACCAAGGGTACTAGTCGTAAAGGGACTAAGCAGCGAGCGTAGTACACCAGTCACGAGGGTCTAAACCACCGGCGAAACATTTCAGGAAATGGTAGGAGCGTAGTAAGCTTGTCACAAGGAGCTGAAGCTACCTGATGCAAAACATTTCGCAAGTCGGCTAAGGTTATGAACCAAGCAAGACTGTCGCGTAGGGACTAAGATACTTGTGATACCTTTCGCAATGTGACCAAGGGTATGGGCATAGCAAGCCTGTCGTGAAGGGACTAAGCAGCTAGCGTAGTACACCCGTCACAAAAAAGACTGTCACCTGCACGGCCTTTCGCAAAACTACCAAGTTTATGCGCAATGCAAGCCTGTCGAGAAGGGACTCAACAACCTGGGAGACCTTTCGAAACGCCACGCTACGCACAGCGGATTCGCTAGTCTAGATAATAGAAAAAGGTAAAGAAATAGACCATTGTTTTCGATGAAGTAAACATTGAAGGGAATTACCGGCGAAATTAATGGCACGTTACCATATAATTGTAACCATCAACTCGAAAACTGGTCATTTAGAGAAAGAGAAGTTATGGAGAAATTTTGAGGAGAGAGACGAGTTTCCCTTCACGTTAAAGAATAGAACTAACGAAGGTCAGCTCCCATAGATCATATATATATATATAATATTATATATATATATATATATATATATATATATATATGGGGAGACAGAAGAAGGTAAGGGAAAGAGAGAGTCGAGATGATTTCAGATAATTGTGACATATATTTTTTCTGGGTAAAAGCAAAAAAATTATCTAAAAGAAAAGTGTCATCGAACTCGCATTTGTTTTTATCAATACTCGCTTGGGCAAGTGCCAGTATAGTAAAGCACACATACACATACACACACACACACAACACACACAAAACATATATATATTATATATATATATATATATATATATATATATATATGTCTTAATTCTTCCTCTGATTTCGTATTCCTCCTGTCTGTTTTCGACATTTTGGGGACCGTTCCAAGTGCACCAAGTAAAATTGTTATCACTTTCACCCTCATATTCCACAGTTGTTTTTTTTTTCAATTCTCTAACAAGGCCTAGCTATTTGTCTAACTTTTCATTTTCTGTGATCTGCCGGGACTGCAAAATATACCAGTCGACAAGTTTCTTTTTTTTTGTTAATCTGTAACAGGTCTGGTCTTCTGGCTGGGATGATGTGATACATCTGTATCTCAAAGTCCCACGGAATTATATGTGCTTTTATTTTTAGCAAAATTTTTCATGTCATCTATGTACGTAAGGTGGTTTATTTTTTCCTGCGATTTGGTGAATCATTATCCACATTTTCTAAGTACATAATTGAGTGGCAGCATTGCTATAGAAAATAGTAGTGGTGATAGTGAGTCTCCTTGGAAAATACCTCTTTGGAATTTTACTTCTTTCAAGGATTGCCCTTCTGTTTTTAATTGAACACCCCAGTTTTCCATTTCAAAAAATTATGATTTTTGGGATATTTTGTATACTTTTAAACATTCAATAATCCAGGTATGTTGGACTGTATCACAGGCCTTTGTGTAGTCGAGCCATTGCTATATTTTTCCGCCCTATCGGCTGAGGCGTTAGAATGCACCGACTGCACCTCTGCAGAGGGGTAAGACTCCCCCAATGGGGCCACCTGTTGGCCGTGGGTGGCGACCCGTGATGCTTAAGGATAGAGCTCAGGTGGATGAGCAGTTCATGACCTGCAATACTCCACTTTGGCCCTATCTTGGGCTAGACGGGTGGTCGGAGATGCCCCCTACGATCAATCGGCTGGTCACGTCAAGCCCTAGCACCTATAT
>CM042177.1:1750333-1760333 GCA_023376005.1 Doryteuthis pealeii
CACTATTCCTTTTCTTTTAAAATCTAAACGATAAAATAATTATATGTTTATATACTGATGGTGTACCTCGATCAAATTATTGCCAAGCTCACTATGCCGTGAAATGAAAAAGGTTGAAAAACTCTGGTCTAGGTATTTGTTTATCTTTTCGTTTTCTTGCATCTTCACCCTGGGATCTGCTGGAACTGCAAAATCTGGAAGTTGACAAGTTCTCTGTTTTGTTAATCAGTACGAGGTCTGGTCATCTGGCTGGGATAAGGCGATCCGTTATTTCTTTCATTGTCGTCCCGGGCGTGGAAAAGTCACATCAACTTCCGCGCTCCTCCGCAGAAAGTGGGACTTCCGTTTTTATTTTCAACTCTAGTTCCGGGGTCATTGGCTGCCACCGCCTCCCTGTTGAGTGTTTACCGTTTCAAACTTTAACTTCTTTGTTCTTATTTCTTTTTCTTCTCTTTCCCCAGAAAATCCGATTACCGTTTTCTTTTTAATTCCCATTTCTTTCATTATTATTATTATCATATTTAGTATTATTTGTATTATTCAGACTATTGTTCTCATCTTCATTGTTATGTATACAACGTTTCGAGCGATGTACCTTCCGGCCTTCTTCAGGTATTTCTTGTTGGACTCGAGAACCTTCTCGGACACTGTAACCTTCTTTCCGAACTCAGGAACCTTCTTGTCGTAATCCGGAGCCATCACAGAACGTTGAACTCCTTTATCCATTACGCCATGTCTGCAATTGGAGACATGGCGTTGTGGATAAAGGAGTTAGTGTAAGACAGTTTTAAGTGACAGTTATCTCTAGACTGCAGGGTCAAGTCTGGTCAGGGAGCAGCAGTAACATAGAATAATAATTAACACAGCTTAACACCAGTACCCCAGCTAAGGTTAGAAGAATGAGAACAGGATAACTCTTAAATAAAGAGTTAGGTTCAAAGTTCCGCGATAGATCCTGATTACGACAAGAAGCCTTCCGAATAAAGACGATGGCTGATAAGTGAATGGCATGCAACACTTTACCTTTGCTCTCTCTTTAGCTAGACAGGTGATCGGAGAAGGCCACACTGATAAATGTGCTGGTCAGGTCAAGCCCCAGCACTTATAGGATTGTCCCAACTCTATTGCCTTCAAAGCGGCACAACTCTTTTTACTATATATGTGCTAGAAGACAATGGCCGAGGGCCTTAGTGTCCTGGGTGTTATGTTAAACTGCGTCTAGTGGTGAAGTCCAAGTTCAGGAGCTCTAGGGAGTGTGGAGTACTTACTTTATCGCCATTACTTCCTGTTTGGGTCCTGTCTATGGTTTAAATAGAAAATTGAAAATAAAACGTTGAATAACCATTAGGAATGAATAAAATAAAATGTCTTCGGCATAAAATAGTCTAACCAGGGTTAACATGCCGTAAAATCCAACCAACAAACCAACCAACCTGCGTATTCATTCTGTGATATGGATATGAGGAATCGAACCTGTGCATGACTCCTCATCACATTACAAATGGTAGTGTAAGATTCAAAGTGATAATATTTGAAGATAAAACTCCGACAAAGGTTGATAGACAAAACATTTTATATACAGCACAGAATAAACAGGGTACATAATACATGGAGGTGTACATAAACATACATACATAAGTAATATAAATACATATACAAGAGTAGAGATAATGACACATTCATGAATGGTAAAATACAAGATATTTAGGTATCAAAGAGATACCTAAATGTACATAAAAACGTAGTTACGGATACATGACTAAAGGATAGTCATATATCGTATAAGAGACTTACTAGCAGTGAGTGGCCAGTGTTAAGGGCCGAAGCCCCAACGAGAAGAAGGTGGTCATAAGACTACCTCATTTTGTCTTGTAGGTCGAGCAGCAGTGGAAAAAAGCGAGAAGTTCACATTAGCCGATTAAATAGACCAGGCGGGAACCAGCGAAATTAAACGGGCAGACAACTACCCAGGCAAATATGAAAATAACTCCTACAGCAGCATACACGAAAGTCACATGAAGCCTCGCGTTCTCTTTGCTTAGGAACATCGTAAAAAAGCAAATAAAAATCATTTTCAACTAAAACACTTACCAATATGATCGTGATAGGCATCTGTCTAAATTGACACCGCGTGTAAAAACTATTGTCTGCTACACCTGTCTGGGCAGTCATCTAAGTCATAGGAGAGTTGTCTCCGCAACCCTGCAATCTTAGTTTCCCTTCAGTCATTTGTGTGACGTGAAAAAGTAGGAGACCTCACTGTTTATAAATCTATTTGACCATGAAACTGGGTTTCAAGAATCACCGAAGTGAACATCAAGAACAACATGATATATATATATATATATATATATATATATATATATATATATATATATATATATATCGGCCTGTCAGCTTGGCAGTCCGGTTTCAAATCACGCACAGGGCGGTCTTCCGATCTATAGCTCTGCTGATGAGGCCTAATAGGCCGAAATGTACATACAGAGATTGATTTTTCTCGATTTGTTTAGCCATACATTTAATAGGTATTCCCGCCTAATTAATTATTAATTAATTAATTTTCAAAATTAGGTACGACTCCAATTAAGCACTTATTCTCCCAAAAATTATCGGCAAAAAGCCATTCTAAACAAACCTTGTTTACACATATATATATATATATATATATATATATATATATATATATATATATGAGAAAAAATGAGTAAAGAAAAGAAATGTAGATGGATAAAAATGAATTTTATCGATATCACTTTTAATCGATATCACTTACACATGTGTTTCGGTCTGTTTATCAAAATGTATACGGATTTACGTTATTATTATTATTGAACTAATCAGATAGAGTGGAAATGATGATGATAATAATAATAGGAAAAATGCATAAAATGTTCCGTACACAGATTTTGCCGACCTTCATCAGAGTAGTATTTTCATTTTTTGAGTTGGAGACGAGAATAGAATTTCAAAAAGTTCGAAAAAGAATATTTTTTTAAATGTTTATGAACTCAGACGACGTTTAGGGACGGTTAAAAAAATTTTTGAAAGTTCTGGTGGAGGGGTATAATTTGTATTGCAAAGATTGAAAAGTTATTAGTAATCATAAAACTTGTTGATGTTAAAAATGTTGTTTTTAACCGTCCCTAAACGGCGTCTGCGTTCATAAACATTTTAAAAAATATTCTTTTTCGAACTTTTTGAAATTCTATTCTCGTCTCCAACTCAAAAAATAAAAATACTACTCTGATGAAGGTCGGCAAAATCTGTGTACGGAACATTTTATGCATTTTTCCTATTGTTATTATCATTATCATTTCAACTCCATCTGATTAGTTCAATAATAATAATAACGTAAATCCGTATACATTTTGATAAACAGACCGAAACATGTGTAAGTGATATCGATTAAAAGTGATATCGATGAAATTCATTTTATCCATCTACATTTCTTTTCTTTACTCATTTTTTCCTCATATTGTCGGATTCATTTCCCATTCTCATATATATAATATATATATATATATATATATATATATATATATATATAATATACCAAACTTGTTGGTAAATCCTCACGGTGAGAAAAAAAACAGCAAATAGTTTGATTGTAAAAATATACTACCAAACATTACCCGGGGAGAAAAAAAATGTGGGGAAAAAGAAAAGACCAAGATAATCGTACCAACCAAAAATAATCTATTGGTACAATATTTGGCCAAAAGAAAAAACAATTTATATGTATATATATTGTCCGGATCTTAGCCTTGAAGAGCATTAAGCGAAACTTTTAGTAAATTTATCTTTATTATTTATATTTATATATATATATATATATATATATGTGTTGTGTGTGTGTGTGTGTGTGTGTGTGTGTGTGTGTGTGTGTGTGTATTATCTTGATTTTTCTGATGATTGTGCTCATTGTGGTATGTATCAGAACACGGGTAATTTACATAAGCGAATTCTAGGCACCGCTCAGCCGACCCACGTGACCATATTTTACGTAAGCTGACGTTCTCGGGTTCACTCAAAACATCCTGTACTGCATACGCAAAACACCAAGCGTTGGTTTTGGGTTTTTTTTTTATTGACAGGGACAGGGGGTCTCATCGAAGGATGCTGGCAGGTTATCCAGCCTTTCCTTCTCACTACAACAAGATTTCCATAAAATCTTATTTTTTCCTGCTGACGCAGTCAAAAAAATAGGAGACATGTTCTACATGGGTGTCACAAGAAAAAAAGGCCAAGAGAAATGAGAAGAAACGAAATGTTTCAATCTCAAATAAGAGGAACTTTATTCAATATCATATACATTATTTCTATTATCATTATATATACTAGCAAATATATGCACCCTCCGGGTGCAAGTATTTAAGTTTTAATGTAATAAAATGTTATATTAAATTAGAAAGGCTAATGAAACTAAATAAGGATGCAGATAAAAAAGATTTTAGACAGTGGGGTATAATCGAAAAATAGAACACCTGAAGCTTACTCTTTCATCTCGTCTTTCATTGCTAAATTTTATTAATTTAACTATTCAGTTAAAATAGGAAGTAAAGAATAAAATTACAATTATGTCTTCTTGTCAATGAATTTCTTTTAAGATGTATCCACAAGACTTTTGCTCATATTCATTCAGTTAAAACCAAATAATTAGAAATCAATAATACTAAACACATATTTATTAAAATCAAATTTTTAATATCAATATGCAAATTAGCCTTCCCGTTCACACTGTAAACCGCCATTTTGTTGTATATATAAATATAATTGCATGTTATTCGAATGTAGATATGACCAACAGTGATAATAATGCAAAACAATTTTATTCATAATTGGGGTATAGATAAAAATAAAATCACGATGAATGTGACGTAAATAACTAAGGAAATTGAGTAGTAATATAGTTTCGGTCACAGACAGAAAAACACTCATTCTCCATTATAATAATAATAATATATATATATTATATATATATATATATATATATATAATCCAAAAGTCCAGAGAAGAAATCTTCCTTACGACACAAAAGTTTTATTTAAAAAAAACAAGTCGCAGTTTTAGAGCTCAATGTGCGCTCTTAATGTTAGAGTCACAGAGCAAATATATGAGTAAAGAAATAACAAAAGATTTAGAGATTTAGCTTTATAGTCTATTTCAGGGAGCTTAGACAAATAGTCTAACTCTCCCGACTCATCAGATGCGAATGATGAAATTTGTTATTACTTTAAAGGCATTTGAAAACAGATTTTTATTTTTTATATATTTAAAAAAAATTTTTTAGAATGTTATAGTCCTGTGATATGAATTCCAAATGAAATCCTTGATGTTGCAAGAAAAGAAAAAAATGTTTATGTTGTAGTTTCACTTCCGCCACAAAAAACTCGGTCAGCAAAAAATGTATCTCTTAACTGTATCCATTATTTTTGACAGATTAGCAAAAAGAAAGACATATTCAAAGTTCGTCACCAGGCGAAATTCCCTATTCAACTAATTCGAAAAAAGCAACGGAAATTAGGAAGGATTTTTTAATTTGGTATAAATTTTTTTAATATATAAAAAATAAAAATCTGTTTTCAAATGCCTTTAAAGTAATAAAAAATGTCATCATTCGCATCTGATGAGTCGGGAGATTTAGACTATTTGTCTAAGCTCCCTGAAATAAACTATAAAGCTAAATCTCTAAGTCTTTTGTTATTTCTTTACTTATATATATATATATATATATATATATATATATATATATATTATATATATAAAGAATTTTAAAAAATTTTCTGAGAACAAAATACATTGTGCGGACCTTCCTTTTTTTTATAAAATATTGAATTTTCTCCCGTTGGAACCAGAACAACATTATATATATATATATATATATATATGAGCAAAAGGGGGTTGGAATGAATCTGACAGAATGAGGTAAAATATAAGGAATGAAAGAACAAAACTCAGACAAAAATGTGTAGTATATTTCGCTGGCGTTTGAACTCGACTTCTTCAGCTCTTATTGAATTATTCAGATCATACAAGTGTCCCTCCCATCTGATTTACTTCTCATCCTCCCCAAAGATGTCCCCTATAACCAATCAAATCTTTCCCTCACCACAAAACTTACCAACCTACCTACTCCCCCTTCTATAAAACACTTGTATGATCCGAATAATTCAATAAAAGCTGAAGAAGCCGAGTTCCATATTCCAGCGAAATATACTACACATTTTTGTCTGAGTTTTGTTCTTTCATTCCTTATATTTTACCTCATTCTGTCGGATTCATTCCAGACCTCTTTTTCTTATATATATATATATATATATATATATATATATATATATATATATATATATATATTATATATATATAAAGGAGAGATGTTGGTATGTACGTGTCGACGTATAAGTCCAAAAACTTAATTTTGACCCCTCCCTTATGTTGGGGGCGTAACATTTTCATGTTTATAGTTTACTAATTACAGTATAAGTAAAGAGGGGTGATTTCTGATTTAGGTCGGAAAATTAAAACGGAAAGTGTTTTGGTAGTACAGTCTATGAATTAACATTTTTCGAATTGGGTTACGGTTTTAGAGGATTAAGGTTGTTTTTAACTACGTATTGCTTTAATAAATAAACAAAAAACCGCAAATTACTATACATTTAATTAACCATTGAAATTAATTATTTAATCTATTATTGAGACAGTTGTTTGTGTTAGTATAGCAATGTATAATTTCAATTAAACTTAGTTTCAAAAAATATTTTTCAACATTAAATGTATAGTAATTTGTTTTTTTGGTTTTTCGCTGTTGTTTATCCCACCCCCTATATTGAACACAATGAAACTTTCATTAAAATTAATATTATCTTGAAAAATTTTTTTCTATTCGAAAAAAGAAACATTTAACAAACTCCCGATGATTTAAAAAAAAATTAAGCTTACGGAAATAATGAAAATTATGACTAAAAAAAAAAAGTTTTTTTATATTTGCACCGTTAAATCAACTAAAATTTAACGTAGCCAAAAACAAGTTACGACAAGAATTTAAAAAAAAATTCTATGAAAAATCAATCAATGATCCGACTTTCATGAAAATTTCAATAACTATTTACCCTTGGATGTAAATATGTCTGAAAACACTCTGGTGTTCCTATTTTGTTTTAGTCCGGTCATGGACCGGGTAATTTAGCTAGTATATATATATATATATATATATATATATATATATTGTGGTTATACCACCTACTTTTGCAATTGTTTTCAGTGGCACCAATGTATGTTTTTCCTCGTTGTTATTTACATTGTCCTTGATTGTGGCTTTGTAAATGATATTATTAGCCAAACAATTGCCACTTAATGGGCATTTATCTTTAAGGCGACAGTTGCATCTATTAATCTGGTTGTTGTTGTTGTTACCATTTAATGTTTTAAAGTTGTGTATATCAATAATGTTTTTAATGTTGTTCATGCAGCAATAACTTATTTTGAGGTTGTTTTTATTAAAGAGTTTGTTCAATGTAGGCGATTTGTCTAGGTATTTTTTCCTTAATTGGAAAAATATTTTACCCACATTCGTTTTAACGGTTTTGCTGGTTTTGGGGTATATATATATATATATATATATATATATATAAGCATTTTCGGGTTAAATCAATATTCTACGTTGGTTAAATCGAACTTAACGGACCTAAATTCCACCATTGTATGTTACCCCACCTAAAGAAAGAAATACCAAAATTCAAGGAATTACCCGAATTTAATGACATTTTCAGTGTTAATATATTTATGAATGAAAATATAATGCACCAGTTATTTTATATATATATATATATATATATATATATATATATATATATATATATATATATATATATATATATATATATTAGCAATACCAGTCAGTAATTACTTAATTATGAAATTGTCTATACAAGAGATGCCAATTCCTGCCAAGAATAATTATCAAAGCTATGTTTCCCCCTGCGCCATAGAAAACCTCATTTTTCACCAGATTTTGGTTTCGAGAGAGGAGGGGAGCTACGTTCATTCAGATAAACACGTTCACATTATATCATAAATTTGTATTTATTTATTTGTTTATTTATTTATATATTTATTGAATGCAAAGCTGATACTTTTTTTTTCAAACCGTCAAATAGATTTTCGACACATTCTAATCAACAGATATTTATTTTATTTTTTTTAATGCATTTGTTTTATTTCCTTTCTGTCACTGGTACTTTGAATAATATTGATATTGTTATCGCTATTTCGAGGAAACTAAATAAAACAAAGAAAAATATTTAATTTAATTTAGGCCGTATTTTTTTAAAAGTTTTAAACATTTTCGGGTTAAATCAAAATTCTACGTTGGTTAAATCGAACTTAACGGACCTAAATTCCACCATTGTATATCACTCTGCCTAAAGAAAGAAATACCAAAAATCAAGGAATTAACCGAATTTAATGACATTTTCAATATTAATATAATAAGGGATAAAAAATATAATGCACCAGTTATTTTATTTAAAACTGTTTATATTTTTTCAGGTTAGTTACAACGTATCTTTGAGGCGTAAAACACAGATTCTGTACATCACAGGAAAAAAAAAGTTATGTAATTTCTCCGGTAAAATTACATTAATTTATCAGTGAAGATACTCTGAAATTATGGAAAATTTAACACTAAAATTATCAACAAAATAAATGTTGTCGTTATTAATGATTAAAAAAAGTTCTGTTAAGAAAAAAAAAGTAAATAAATAAGTAAAAAAAAAAAGATTTTAATCTAAAAGTGTTTGTTTTTTCCTTCTTAACATACTTTAAAACCACCCTGTCGGCTGGGGCGTTAGAATGCACCGACTGCACCTCTGCAGAGGGATAAGACTCCCCCAATGTGGACACCTGTTGGCTGTGGGTGGTAACCCGTGATGCTTAAGGATAGAACCCAGGTGGTTGAACAGCCCATGACTCCACTTTGGCCCTTATTTAGCTTAGATGGGTGGTCGGATCAATCGGTTGGCCATGTCAAGCCCTAGCACCTATATGATTGCCCCAACCCTATTGCCTTTCTGGCAAGCCCCAACCATTTTTATCATATGGGTGCTAGAAGGTGGTGACTGAGAGTCTACATTTCCTGGGAATGACGTTAAACTCTATCTGATGGTGAGGTTCCAGTTCTGGAGGGTTGGGGAATGTAGAGCACCTCTTTATCACCATTGCTCCCTGGTCCACTCTGACCCGGAGTGGTAGTACATGTGAGGGTCCCATCAATGGGTTAAATAGAAAAATGTATTTATAAAAAAATGTATTATCCATTAAGAATTCATTTATTTAAAATCTTTATCGGCATTAAATGACCCACCGAGGTTGATATGCCGTAAAACAAAACAAACCAAATCAATACTTTAAAAATTCATATCGCTACTTTCTTAAAATAAAAAAATAAATATTTATTAAACTTTATTTTTATCATAATTGACGCAATACTTTTAAAATTCACTAGTAAAAGTTTCGGTGATAAATTAAAGAATTCAATGTTTATTTTGCTGGACATGAAAACTTTTTTCTCTATTTAGAAGATGATTCCTAAAAAAAAGAATTGTCTGAGGCAAATCGTATTTAGAAAAACATTTATTCATTTATTTATCAATTCATATGTTTATTTATATTACATAACATTGAAAAACAAATTTTTGTCTCTGCCAAGAAGAAACTGATGTTCTTTTCTTAACTGAACTAGTATAAAATAAAAAACTCCTTCCGGGCGATGTAAAAAAAGATTTTTGAAACATATTGCCTGAGGGGTGGGAATAAAAAATTCAATGTCAGCGAGTCTGTACCCTAAGTAAGTAAAATCATCATATTCATTAAAGGATTAAAAAATAAAACAATTTGAAATATAAACTTTAAATATGTATTAAAATAAAACAAACTATATATAGATATATAATACCAGTGATGTATTTATTAAAACTTGTTTTCAAAAGCGATGAGGACT
>CM042177.1:1765333-1790333 GCA_023376005.1 Doryteuthis pealeii
AACTAACAATGACACAGGGCTTCTGATAAAGAGCAATCCCTAACAGAAACCAAACCCGGAATCCCCAAAGAAAGTTCAGATTTTAGAAGAGACCAGACCAAGATAATAGACGATCAGAATAGCAAAGCTGGCCATAAGAATAGATGACCAAGATATAGAAGAAGTAAGGAAGTAAAGAAAGGTATATAACATTATATCGATTTGGTACGGTGAATACCCCAGTACGAAACAGTACAACCTGATAGTCCCGTATATAGATCAAATAGACCTGTTTGAAAATTATCAGTGTTACATAAGAACGTATATTGATCGTCGTGTGAAATGGACACAACGAGAGGAGTTCCCATCCTGGAAGAAGCTGTTTGCATTTTACATCTATTAATAATGGAGATTCGCTTCCGGTTTTTGTCTGTAACAAAAATTACGTCAAATTACGTCACATTGCCCAACATTGTCATAACATAGAATAAATACACTAAAAATTTGAACGTGCAACATTAGACAGTCCTCATTGTTTTTTAAAAGAAAAAGTAAGTAATAACCTTGGGAAAGGTATGACTCCATCTATTATTTCTCAAGCTATTGATATAATTTTAAAGAAGAATGGGCTCGTTAATACCCTTGGGAAAGGTATGAATCCATACATTCTCCCTCCAGCTATGGGTTAAATAGTAAGGCAGACTGGGCCCTTCAGCATTGGGTAGGTAACCAGTCTAGGAAAGGGATAACTCTGAATTCAACATTCCTGAGGTCAGTCGTTGATTGGGTTTGTGGCAACCTTTGATGCACCAATTCTTTCCTGTCGACTGTGCCAAAAAGTGTGGATGGTCCAACACAAGCCTTCACCACTATATACATATCACTGTGTCGATGTTTATTGTATGAACACTCATACGTCGAAATCGACGGGAGAGTCCATCATTATTATTATTATTATTATTACTAGTACAAAATAAAAAACGCCCCCGGGCGATGTTAAAATAGATTTTTGAAACATATTGCCTGAGGGGTGAGAGTAAAAAAATCAATGTCAGCGAGGCAAATCGTATTTAGAAAAACATTTATTCATTTATTTATCTATTCATCTATTTATTTATATTACGTAACATTGAAAAATAAATCTTTGCCTCTGCCAAGAGGAAACTGATTTTCCTTTCTTAACTGAACTAGTATAAAATTAAAAAACACCCTCCGGGCAATGTAAAAATAGATTTTTAAAACATATTGCCTGAGGGGTGGGAGTAAAAATTCAATGTCAGCGAGTTTGTACCCTAAGTAAGTAAAATCATCAAATTATTAAAAAATAAAAAAGATTGAAATATAAACTTTAAATATGTATTAAAATAAAACAAACTATATATAGATATATAATACCAGTCATGTATTTATTAAAATTTGTTTAAAAAAACAATGAGGACTGTCTAACATTGCATGCTCAAATTTTTAGTGTGTTCTATTTATGTCGATTTTAGGCAGTGTGACGTAAGCAGTGACGTAGTTTTTGTTACAGACAAAAACCGGAAGCGAATCTCCATTATTATTACTAGCAAATATATGCACCCTCCGGGTGCAAGTATTTTAGTTAAATTTTATAATAAAATATCATATTAAATTAGAAAGGCTAATGAAACTGAATAAGAATGTAGATAAAAAGATTTTGAACAGAGGGGGTATGATTGAAAAATAGAACAACTTTGAAACTAACTCTTCCATCATTTTCCGTTACTCCCGTCTTTCATTGGAAAATTTTCCTAATTAAACTGTTTAGTTAAAATAGAAAGTAAAGAATAATATTACAGTTATTTCTTCTTGTTAAGGGATTTCTTTTAAGATTTATTGAAGAGATTTTGCTCATATTCAATAAGATAAAACCAAACAATTAGAAATCAATAATACTAAGCATATATTTATTAAAATCAATTTTTTAAGATCAATATGCAAATTAGCCTTCCCATTCACACTGTAAATCTCTATTTTTATATATGAATACAATTGTATGTTATTAGTATGTAGATATGGTCAACAGTCTTAGTGATGTAAAACAATTTTATTAATAATTGAGGTTTAAATAAAAATAAAATCATGGAGAATGTGATGTAAATAACAAAGGCAATTGTGACTTGAGTAGTGATATAGTTTCGGTTACAGACAGACAAACACACAATCTCCATTATAATAAGATTATTATTATTATTATTATTATTATTATTATTATTATTATCCAACCGATAGAGTCTACATATTCAATTCCTCACCTATATAATGTGAGTCTATTTCGTTAAAACCCATAGACAATCTTCTTTCTGACAGATTTATTGATTTTAGTTTTTCACATCGCTATACAAGATTTCTTCAGTTTGATTCAATTTCATAAATAATTGTCTGAAAATTTATCTTCAAGTGTTTTTGGTCATTTTAAATAATCAATAAACAAAATAAAATGCAGTCCGGAAAGCGTTGTACAAGAGGAATTTAATAACTTGATACTACTGTCAATACCTTGCATTGGCCCCCTCGATTTAAAGGGGCAGGGTTGGGTTTATTGCCCAGCGCCTGAGGCGCTCCCCTTGAGGTGGAATGCCAACGGTATCAACGCATTTTTGTGCCGACCACCCATGAGCTTCGGTTTGTGGGTTGGCCCATATAAAATGTCCTTGTGTCACGCCCTGATAAGTGGGATGAGAGGCAAATATTAATACCTTGCATTGGTTATGTTATGGTATTAGTAAAATAAATGCAAGTGGACTGAAACTACTTCAAAATTGAGCGAGCTTTTGCCCTTTTGCTCCATGTAAGGTTTCCGGTCTCTCTCTCTCTCTCTCTCTCTCTCTCTCTCTCTCTCTCTCTCTCTCTCTCTGAGCTCGCCCTGGGACACCTGCGTTACCGTTTGAGAGACGTACCGACCTATTAATACTCCCCGCCCGGCACGGTCCTCGGCTAAGGGTCGGGGTGAGCCCGCAAGGCCTTGGTGCTAGCAAGAAGGTCGCCGAGCGACTCGTCCCCCTTTTCACCGGGTTAGAGGGGAAAGTGGTTGACAAGAAATATTTAATAACTTCATACTACGGTCAATAGTTTGCATTGGTCACGTTATGGTAAATGCAAATGGACTGAAACTACTTGAGTTATGTTCTGAGCTCAATTGAAATATTTGCAATACTCTTTTCCGACAAAAACAAAACAAAAAAAAAACAACATAAAATTACTTGGTCACACTTTATTGAGCAACAACCCCAGCCCAGAACTGCGCGGTGAGAGAAGCGACTCTTGAGAGCTGAATATATATATATATATATATATATATATATATATATATATATAATATATATATAGAGAGTTTCATAATTTGCTTGAAGCATTGTGTATGTATTGGTTAGGAGGTTGATTTAGAAGGCTATCACAATGCAGTTTGGAATAAATAAAAAAATAATACGGTAACAATGGTGTTGTGTGTTGACCTGTATTTTTTATTATTTCTTGAATTTTCGAGGTAATATCAAAAGAATTGAACTGAAGCAGTACAGCTATGGCATTTCTTCCTAAATGAATTTTTTTTTTTTGAAAATGACGTTATTTTTTAAATAACTGTATTCCCGTGTGAGCGTGAATATATATATTATATTATATATATATATATAATATTATATATATATAAGTAAAGAAATAACAAAAGACTTAGAGATTTTGCATTATAGCCCTATTTCGGGGCTTAGACAAAGTGTCTAATTCTCCAGCTCATCAGATGCGAATGATGAATTCTTTATTACTTTTAAGGCATTTGAAAACAGATTTTTTTTGGTTATATTGTCCTGTCTGCTCAGCTGTAAGGTAATACATTTATGAATAAAATGTATTACCTTAGATAGATAGATAGATTGATAGATAAATATGAATAGACTGAGATAGATGAAAAATAAATCTTTGACTCTGCCAAGAGGAAACTGATTTTCCTTTCTTAACTGAACTAGTATAAAATTAAAAAACACCCTCCGGGCGATGTAAAAATAGATTTTTAAAACATATTGCCTGAGAGGTGGGAGTAAAAAATTCAATGTCAGCGAGTTTTTACCCTAAGTAAGTAAAATCATCAAATTCATTAAAGGATTAAAAAATAAAACAATTTGAAATATAAACTTTAGATATGTATTAAAATAAAACAAACTATATATAGATATATAATACCAGTCATAAAACAAACTATATATAGATATATAATACCACTCATGTATTTATTAAAACTTGTTTAAAAAAAAACAATGGGGACTGTCTAACATTGCATGCTCAAATTTTGAGTGTATTCTATTTATATCGATTTTAGGCAGTGTGGCGTAAGCAGTGACGTAGTTTTTATTACAGACAAAAACCAGAAGCAAATCTCCATTATTATTATTACTAGCAAATATACACGCACACACACCCGCGCGCACACACACACACACACACACACACACACAGACTAAATTGATCGAGAGATGAACAGACTAAGATAGATGAATAGAAAGATAGATAGATAGATAGATAGATATGAATAGACTGAGATAGATGAACGGGCAGAGAGAGAGGGGAGGGAGAGAGACACACACACACTAAATAAATTGATACATGAACAGACTAAGATAGATAGATAGATAGATAGATAGATAGATAGATAGACAGTTATTACAGATAGATAGATATGAATAGACTGAGATAGATGAATGGACTGAGACACACATGCACACACACACACATACACACACACAATAGATAGATAGATAGATAGATAGATAGATAATATGAATAGACTGAGATAGATGAATGGACTGAGACACACACGCACACACACACACACACACATACACACACACAAATAGATAGATAGATAGATAGATAGATAGATAGATATGAATAGACTGAGATAGATGAATGGACTGAGACACACACGCACAAACACACGCACACACACACACGCACACACACATACTACATTGATCGATAGATCAACAGACTAAGAGATAGATAGATAGATAGATAGATAGATAGATAGATAGATAGATAAATAAACATAAATAGATAGATAGATATAAATAGACTGATATAGATAAACGGGCTAAGACACCACGCACAACCACACACACACACACACACACACAAACACAGACACACACAGACTAAATAGATCGATAGAGGAACAGACTAAGATAGATGATCGGGTAGAAAAAGAGGAGGAAGAGAGGGGAAAGAGAGAGGGAAAGAGAGAGGGAAAGAGAGGGAGAGAGAGGAGAGAGAGAAAGAGAGGGGGAGAGACACACACACACTAAATTGATATATGGACAGACTAAGATAGATAGATAGATAGATAGAGGGAGGGAAAGAGAGAGAGAGAGAGAGAGAGAGACAACACACACACACATAATGAATGATACATGGACAGACTAAGATAGATAGATAGATAGATAGACCCATTTGAATGGATAGATAGATAGATAGATAGATAGATAGAAAAATATATTATATATATATATATATATATATATATATATATATATGAATAGACTGAGATAGATGAACGGGCAGACACAACACTTATATGCACAGAATAAATAGATCGATAGATGCACAGACTAAGATAGATAGATAGATAGATAGATGAATGAATGGATATGAATAGACTGAGATAGATAGATGAACAGATTGAATTCGATTCAAATTCTCCCCGTACTTTATCAGATATCTGCTTGAATAAACCGAACTGTTTGATATACTCGCACCATTTAACAAAGTCCGCGTGGGTCTTGCATTGCATCGTATCATTTTATGGCTGCATTCAGACCGTCACTAAAAATCGGATTGCGCTGTCAGATATGCTTAGAATATTCTGTAGCCGAGTAAAACTTCCCCCCAAAAGAGGAGGGGTTCCTAGTATGGCACTAAACTCCATTTGATAATGAGGCTTCGGTTTAGCTTAGTCGGTAGAGCGTTCGGTCAGGGATCACAAGGTTCTTGGTTCGATACCGGCCCCCGCCAACTCAGCGTATGAGTAGCACAGGAATTTGTGCGGTAAAGTGAGGAGCTGATGTTAGGTGTGGCGCTCCACCTCAGATACTAAAATAATCTCCTTGGTCTAGCGCTAGTGAAAAGGGGATATACTCCCTCGCTGTCTGGCTGATACCGACATTAGGCCGCCCCGACAACTTTACTTACTTTACATATAAGATATGTACTAGAATGCGGTTGCTGAGGGTCTCGATGTCCTCGGTCTTACGTTAAACAACATCATGATGTTTTTTCTTCCCATTTTTGTTATCTTGTCTTTCTTGTTTTTCAGTTTGTCCATATGTCACATCTACTATTGGTGGCCGCCATAAGTAATCTGTCGGGCTCTTTTTTTGTGTAGTCTTCGAGTTGTTGAATTGTGGTTTCTACGCAGTCCTCTATGTTGACAATACCGCTTCTCCCTGCCTTTCTTGACACATATAATCTATCTCTATCGTTTCTAGGGTGGGGAACGTTGTGCATGGTCATTAGTTAACTTGTCCTTTGGTCAATCAGTCTGAGTTCTTATTTTGCCCATTTTAAGAATGGTCATGAGTATCTTATAATGGGGACAGCCCAGGTATTGATTCCTTTGATCAGATTTCTGCTGTTAAGTTTGGTTTCTAGAAGTTTCCTAGTTCTCCTGATATATTCTTTTTTAACTTTTCCTTTCATTTCTATTTGCTTGATATTGTCCGCTTCTAAAATTCCTAAGTATTTGTAACTTTCATTTTCAGCATGTGTCCTGATTTGGCAGTTGTGTTCCATCCATTGATTTTCTTTCACCCCGTTTTAGCATAGCACATTTTTCAATTCCAAATTCCATTTCTATATCTTGACTATATATTCTAATAGTTTGTAATAGGGTTTCTAATTCTTTTTCATTTTTTGCAAATTTTTTTATGTCATCCATGGACATAAGGTGGTTTATCTTTTCTTGTGAGTTAGTGAATTTGTATCCCCCTGTACATTTTTAAGTATATGATTGAGTGGCATCATTGCCCACCCACAAGCCGAAGCTCATGGGTGGGAAAGAACAAAAATTGCGTCGATCCCCTCGGCATCCCCCCTCGAGGGGGCGCCTCAGGTGCTGGGCAATAAACCCAGCTCTCCCCCCCCCAAGGGGGTAGGTATTGCCTGGGGGTGGATAGCTCCCTAGGACCGACGCTTGGTAAGTTTAAAACTTCTAAACATCAGGGAAGGGGATGCTAGCAAATATAACATGGCTACTCGTAGCTAATACCACCCTGTCGCCTGGGGTGTTAGAATGCACCGACTGCACCTCTGCAGAGGGGTAAGACTCCCCCAATGGGGCCACCTGTTGGCCGTGGGTGGCGACCCGTGATGCTTAAGGATAGAGCCCAGGTGTATGAGCAGTTCATGACATGCAATACTCCCATTTGGCCCTATCTTGGGCTAGACGGGCGGTCGGTGAGGCCCCCTCCGATCAATCGGCTGGTCACGTCAAGCCCTAGCATCTATATGATTTTCCCAACCCTATTCCCCTTATCGTAAGCCTCGACCCCTTTTTATCATATGGGTGCTAGAAGGCGGTGGCTGCAGGTCTACATGTCCTGGGAATGACATTAAACTCTATCTGATGGTGAGGTTCCAGTTTTGGAGGTTTGGGGAATGTGGAGCACCCTTTCATCACCATTGCTCCCTGGTCCACTCTGATCAGGAGTGGTAGTACCTGTTAGGGTCCCATCTATGGGTTAAATAGAAAAATGTATTTATGAAAAAATTGTATTATCCATTAAGAATTGATTTATTTCAAAACTTTATCGGCATTAAATGACCCACTGAGGTTGACATGCCGTAAAACAAAACAAACCAAAACCATCGTAGCTAATAACTCAACCATTTTCTTTTCGTTGAACTTTTTTTTATTCATTCCAAACAATCCCCTTCGAGGTAAAAAGATACTTAAATTTTCTATATTTGAAATGACTTTTTAGAAATTATCGATTCTGACTCTCAAGCCGCGCGAGAAGAGAAAGCGAGAGTCCATTACATTTAATTAAATATTGAATGCAAATTATAAGACACTATTAAGAATGAAAACTGGCCAACGCAAATAGAATGGATGAGTCCCACCTGCACTCTGGAGTAACAAGCATTAATTGAATTCATAAATGTTCTCAAAAAGTACCGAGACCGAAGCTGTAATTTTCCTTTGATTTAGAAATTTGAAATTCAAAACTTAAATGAAGACGAGTGCACTACCTAACAAATTACACTACTGCATATAAGCAGGTGCACCTATGACAATAAGTGCACACGAAGAGTAAGTGGTTAAATTTGCAAATTGGTCGGACAATTAAAACATATTACAGGTTGACCCAGAAAAAACAGAACCCACAAATTTTGTAATTATTTTACAGTACTAAATATATTTTCTTTATTTTAATATTCACTTCAATGTGCATATTCTAAAAGTTGTAAAATAACGGGTGCAAGAAAAATAAAACATTTATTGCAAAAACACGGACATAAAATGAGGGTTCAGTTTATTTTATAGTAGGAATTTACGAGGAACAAGTTAAGGATTACCCAAAGTGCTGTCTTACCACAATTGATTTATTTTTCATTTTAATCTGCAATGGAAAAGAAAAAAGTATGCTGTAATCGTAAGTGAATAGATCCGAGTGCTCCAATTCGTTTCTATAGAAACCACAAAAGATAAAGGGAACACAATAGCACCATTAGATAGAGCCAGTTTACAGCAAGAAAACACCTATTTTCCCGCATAATTATGAAGTTTCCATTTTATTTCTACAAAAACCACAATATATAAAAGGAACACAATAACACCTTGGATAGAGCAATATTACAACTACAAAACACTTATTTTCCATACGTAGTCATCGATACTGGTCAACACTGTCTTTCAGCGGTGAATAAGAAATGGCATAATGCGACGCAAAAAGTATTTCATTCAAAAAAAAAAAAAAAAAAAAAAAGAAAGAAAAAAGGGAAAAACAGGGTGCGTGTATGTCACGATTAAAGAGGCGTGACCCCATGAATTGAGCAATAATAAAAAAGCTTGTGTAAATCTGGTTTGGACAAACTGAGATCAGGTTCGAGATCGCTTAAAGAGAACTCTCGATACCACCAAGAGATGAATTTCAGCTACAAAACACTAATGGGGCCGAAGAGATGATAGTTTGAAGACGCCAAATCTGGTGAGTTCCAAAGAACAGTCAACATAATTTTACGGGATAGGGATACATGCTCTCATTCGAAGTTAGAACATTGCTATTAAGAGAAACGGTGACTATGTTGAGAAGTAGGGATGTCCTCCACAGACGACCAGCTTCATTTTGATGTATGATACATGTTCCTGTATGGGTAATTATACCAGTCCTAAACAAAATGGCATTACTTTTTTTACTCGTCTATGTGGAGAAGTAGGGATGTCCTCCACAGACGACCAACTTCATTTTGATGTATGATACATGTTCCTGTGTTGGTAATTATACCAGTCATAAACAAAATGGCATTACTTTTTTTACTCGTCTATGTGGAGAAGTAGGGATGTCCTCCACAGAGGACCAGCTTCATTTTGATGTATGATACATGTGCCTGTGTTGGGAATTATACCAGTCCTAAACAACATGGCATTACTTTTTTACTCGTTTAAGTGGAGAAGTAGGGATGTGATCCACAGAGGAGTAGCTTCATTTTGATGTATGATACATGTTCCTGTATGGGTAATTATACCAGTCCTAAATAAAATGGCATTACTTTTTTACTCACCTATGTGCATAAATAGGGAGGTCCTCCCCAGAGGACCAGCTTCATTTTGATGTATGATACATGTTCCTGTGTTGGTAATTATACCTGTATTAAACAAAATGACATTACTTGTTAATCCACTCTCTTATATGTGCAGCGTACTGGAAGAGTTAAAATCTTAAAAAGAAGGATATGGTTGCGCCACTGCCATAATTTAGGAGACATGATCTTGGAACCAAGAGAATTGGCAAGACTAGGCTTTTGGCTTTTGCAAATTTCCCCGATATCAGCCATACCATATTAGAAAGTTCACCGACAGAACGCCAGGTGTTTTTGAATTCAATTGTGTGCGTGCGTCGTGAAAGACTACTGTAATATTGTTGCGGATTGTTGGGATGGACTTTCCGTCGTCGGACTAGAATTCAAAATAAATACCAATTTCAACTTGAAACTGGTTCACTGTATTGTCTAGTGAAGCACGTGGTGTAATGGTTAAAGTCATGGGAAATGAACTCGTCGCCCCGAGTTCAAATTCTAGATGTGATAATTGCATTTCACTTAGCGCTAATACCCTTGGGAAAGGTATGAATCCTACTCTGCCTCCAGCGATGAATAAATAGTAGGGCACACTGGGCTCTTTAACCTTGGTTAGGCAACCGGTCTAGGAGAAGGAAAACTCTGAATTCAAACCTGCTGAACTCTGCTTAAGAAATTGACCTTGTGTCACATCCTGCTCGTGTGGAGAGGGTTGGTAAATATATGTATTGTCTTGGGATTCTGATCTTCACTTGATACCTTATATCATGTCGGACTCATCTGATAAAATCAAGATAATCTTTTTATTTACATATTTCTATGTATATTATTTGATTAATTTTTTTTTCATCCTCATCTTTGTTGTTTATGACTTTGATATCTTCTTTCTAATATTTATCTCCATTTTCCACACTTTTGGCTGAAAAGAGCAAAAACATGAGTTAGCAATATAACCTATTCACTTACAAATTATATTGTTGTATACCCTTCTAACATATAGTGGGTATATAATGGAAGAGGGAGAGGGACAGACAGACAGACAGACAAACAGACAGACGTGGTCATAATAGATAAGATGAGTCTTATATACTGGACCCGATAAGGATCACAGAACACGTGTATTCGTAAAAATATAAAATTATATTTTTCATTTCCTCTGTTTAGTGTGTAGACAGAGAGTCGTCGGAAGAGGTTGCACATACAACGGATCCTTCGGGAGTTCTCTGCAAGCGATCTCGAACCTGATCTCAGTCTGTCCAAACCAGATTTCCACAAGCTTTTTTATTATTGCTCAATTCATGGGGTCACGCCTCTTTAATCGTGACACACATGCAGATTTTCTGTAGACACATCTACTCACCCACGCAGCCTGTTTTCAGTGGTTATGGGCTACGCAGTGTCAAATGTACACCTGCATCTCTAGGTGCCAAAGTTCAGTTGAATGCCATATCCTGCTTTTGTTTCCAGGTCCACACTTGACACCCACGCACTTCCTGTGTGCAGCTCGGGATGCAGGTGCAACCTGATTGACCAGGCAATATATTACATGAGGGGTTATTACTTTTTATTCTTCAGGGCTGACTCTCGGGCTGTTTCTCCGGGTGGCGTTTATTTATTGTTCGGTCGGGCTCATTTTTTCGGGCTGGTCATTTCTTTATTTAATAACTTTAAAAGACTTTTTTTTCTTAAGCCTTTTATTTAAATCAACGGCGCGGTAGGGAAACGATTCTCAGAGCGATTACAACGTCCGCTCTCAGCAAGCAACTAGTCGCATCTAACATAAAACTATCTCACGCCCTACTAGCGCGCTTCCCGGGGGTCTGTGGAAATGTCTTAACGTTTGGTAAAAGTGAAAATAACATTAACAAACATAACCACCCCACTCATTATTAATTATCCAAATCAAATTATCTAACTTTCCATTTAAATCACTACATTTTAAATGACTACACAACTACATAATCATGTTGTGCTAGTACCACAGATATCCATAACAATCTCTCACCCACAGTCCCTATGATTCATTGCCCTCGGGATATTCTCTGCGTTGCATCCAGTGGACGTACTGAACTGGTGTGCCCATGTCGTGGAGGCATCTCAACTACACAACTACACTCAATTATTAGACACTGGCAGTGGCTACCCAGCGTCGCCTAGGTAGAAGTGGATTTTTTTAAGTTAGTACCGCAGATCTATTTTTACTGAATCGTAAGTTGAATCCTCGTGGGATTCCCCATTTAAATTCCTATGTAAAAAAAAATAGAGCTTGCATTGATCCAGCTACTCTGAAAAAAAATATTAACCTCTACTATCTATAATAGTAAATGAAAACAAATCTATGCTTTTATCATTTAAATATTATTTTTTAATTATCTTAACGAAATCTCTATTATTTTTGCTCAAAAACCAAGCCCTGGTGATATTTAATGTATATATATATTTACTTTATCGTTAATTGTTTTATTTTCGAAGTTTCCCCCGGACATACATATATACACAACTGGCCTTTATATATGTATAGATAGATAACCAACTTACGCATTTTGATTATTCAAAATAAATTATTTAACGACTTTATTTAAATCACTATATAAAACTTTATTTTACTACACAAATACACACATTACTACACTCAATTATTTAAACTAGCAAAAGTATGCGCCAATTGGGTGCAAGTATTTAAGTTTTAATACAATAAAATATTGTATTAAATTAGAAAGACTAAAGATACTAAATAAAAACCAATATGAAAATACTACACTTATTTTATGGGCCGGGTTAGCTCAGTCGGTAGAGCGTTCGGCTAGAAACTACAAGGTTCCTAGTTCGATACCGGTCCTCGCCAACTCAGCGTATGAGTAGCATAGGGATCTGTGCGGTAAAGTAAGGAGCTGATGGAAGGTGTGGCGCTCCACATCAGATGCTAAAACAATCTCCTTGGTCTAGCGCTATGGAAAAGGGGATAGACTCCCTCGCTGACTGGCTGATACCGACTTTAAGCCGCCCCGACGACTTTACTTTAATTACTTACCTATATATTTATCTTATTATATTATATAACAGCTCTATTTTATATTGAGCACTCTACCAATTAATACTGCTTTTGGTACACCATTCCAGCAAAAGCTGAAATAGTGACCATCTCACACTACAATATATATATATATATATAAAGCATACTTCAGGATTTTAAATGCATTAATAACATGGACAGTTTTTCAGCAAATCTAACACTTTAATAGAGACATCGTTAATAAATAAGATACTAATTAATATCAAATGATGACTATTTCATAATCGTTGAGAATATAACTTAAATAACAACGGAAATCCTGACGTCAGTGGTGTCGTAGTTTTGGTTACAGACAACTAGTTACGAAACCCTCATTATAATAAGACAACCAACTGAACTCTTTTGATATAGAGTGAAACTTTGCCATCGCATTTCTTATTAAGCCTTCCCCCATTCTCAAAGCATAGCCTTAAGATGAATATTCCTTTTACGAAACAAGACATCGAGCGCACTAATTATAATAAGATATGATTGATTTTCATTCGTTTGGGAATAACATGCTAGTATTTGAAATCAGTAACAGTCAATAGTTATTTATTAAACCCTGTTTTGTTAAAATCATTATGCATATTATTCCCACCACATACTATGGAAATCTTTAGGATTTTATATGCATTAATAATATGGACAGTTTTGCAGCAAATCTACCTCTAGCTAGACTTTATTAGAACCATCGTTAACAAATAAGATACTTATTAATATCAAATGCTGCTTATTTCCTAATCATTTAGAATGTAGCGTAAATAACTACGGAAATCCGTACATCAGTGGTGTTCGTAGTGTGGGGTTATGTTCGTATTTGCCTGGAGAGTTGTCTGTCCGTATAGTGTCGCTTGTTCCCGCTAGGGGCCTGGTGTATTTAAGCGGCGGATTTGAACTGCTCTGCCTCTCTTTGCCTGCTGCTCGCTACGAGACCACATGGGTTAGACACGGTCTATTCCTTTCTTGTTGGGGCTTCGGCCCTTAACACTGGCCACTCACTGCTAGTAAGTCTCTTATACGATCTATGACTATCCTTTAGTCATGTATCCGTAACTACGTTTTTATGTACATTTTGGTATCTCTTTGATACCTAAATATCTTGCATTTTACCATTCATGAATGTGTCATTATCTCTACTCTTGTATATGTATCTATGTACTTTATGTATCTCGTCATATTCATGTGCTGTTTATTTAAAATGTTTTGTCCCTCAACCTTTGTCGGAGTTTGTTTGTGTTCCAACGAGTTATGACTTTGTCATAACCTTTGAATCTTACAGTAGTTTCGGTTACAGACAGCTAGTTACATAATCTCGATTATAATGAGACAACCAACTGAACTCTTTTGATATAGAGTGAAACTATGCCATAGCATTTCGCATTATCCCTCCCCCCACCGCATTCTAAAAGCATACCCTTAAGATGAAATTTCCGTTTACGAAACAAGACATCCAACGCACCAACTATGCATATGTGTGATTAGAAATCTTTTGTGTGGAGACACCGAGTTGAAACTGCACCTCTTCATGCAATAACTGCAGTTATCAGTGAAACTTGAACGGCCTTTGGGACAATTGGCATAACAGATCCCCAGGGAGATTTGCGGCAAATTCGTTTCAATTACATAATCTAGCTTAATAACAAAGACTAATAGTAGACGCATCATTTACTGCAGTCGATACAATGAACAGAGAACTGAGTATTATCAAAAGAAATGAGACATTTTAAAATAAACTCTTCCTAATCAAACATTTCGAATGCATTTTCACAAAATGATTTCCAATGCATTTTTATAGTAAAAATGATTTTCAATGCATTTTTATAGTAAAAATTATTGTCCAATGCATTTTTATATTAAAAATCATTTCGAATTATAGCAAAAATCATTTCCAATGCATTTTTATAGTAAAAATTATTGTCCAATGCATTTTTATAGTAAAAATCATTTGCAAAGTAAAAATCATTTCGAAAGTATTTTTATAGCAAAAATCATTTCCAATGCATTTTTATAGTAAAAATTATTGTCCAATGCATTTTTATATAAAAATCATTTCGAAAGCATTTTTATAGCAAAAATCATTTCCAATGCATTTTTATAGTAAAAATTATTGTCCAATGCATTTTTATAGTAAAAATGATTTCGAATGCATTTTAACAGTAAAAATTATTGTCCAATGTATTTTCATAGTAAAAATCATTGCCCAATGCATTTTTATAGCAAAAATCATTTCCAATGCATTTTTATAGTAAAAATTATTGTCCGATGCATTTTTACGGTAAAAATCATTTCAAATGCAATCTTACAGTAAAAATTATTGTCCAATGCATTTTTATAGTGAAAATAATTTCCAATGCATTTTTATAGTAAAAATCATTTCCAAAACATCTTTATAGTAAAATCATTGCCAATTCATTTGTATAGTAAACAATCATTTCGAACGCATTTTTATAGTAAAAATTATTTCCAATGCATTTTTTATAGTAAAAATCATTGTTCAATGCATTTTTATAGTAAAAATTATTTCCAATGCATTTTTAAAGGAAAATTCATTGTTCAATGCATTTTTATAGTAAAAATCATTTCCAATTCATTTTTATAGTAAAAATCATTTCCAATGCATTTCCAATGCATTTTTAAAGAAAATTCATTGTTCAATGCATTTTATAGTAAACATTCCAATTCATTTTATAGTAAAAATCATATCTAATTCATTTTTATAGTAAAAATCATTTCCAATGCATTTTTATAGTAAAAATCATTCCTAGCATAAAGGACGTCTAGGATGGAGCAAGTTATTGTGTCCCGATTACGAATTGGTCACACAATACTAATCCACTCCTATATACTCAAACAAGAACAACAAGCACAGAATGAAATATGTCAAACACCTTTGACTGTTAAACACTTATTGATAGAATGCAGGGTTTTTACTCACATCAGAAACGGTTATTTTAATGCAAACAACGAGAAATATCTATTTGAAAAAGTCAACATAGAAGACATTCTGTCCTTTTTGAAATAAATAAAATTACACCATAGAATAAAGACATTAACCTAATCAATATCATACAACATGATCCCCAATGATGCTAACAAATTCTTAAAAGCAATTACTACAAAAGTGTAAATATAGATACACAACATGTATTGTTACCTAACCACTAGGCATGACATAACCCTGGACGGGTGGATATGCCATTAAAATCAATCAACCAACCAACCAACCAACATTAAACAAAAATTACTGTAATTATCTGTGTATATCTGGACCCTCAAACATTTGAAATTCTTGAAAAAAAAGATATTGTGCTGGAAGAGATACCCGGCATTTCTCGGGATTTAAAAAGTTGAAAATAAATCTCCTATCTATGTTGCATACCCTTTCTTACTCCTTACTTCTGGTCGTATTTTCTTCTGGCCGGCTTTGCTATTTCTTCTAACATCTTGCGTCTGGAGTTGACTTGGGGACTTCGGGTCTGGTCTTCTATTGCTATGTTCTTGCTGGCTGGTCGTCTTGGATTCATTTCTTAGTCTTGATACCAAGACATTCATCAACCACAAGAACATATTACTTATACACACTTTTATTTCCTTAACTATACATTTCACGTAACTAAATATCTGACTAACATAGCGCGCGTGAGTTCCAGTTTAGACAGAGCATAAAATGGCTGACTGCTCTGCTTGACGTCTAACTGCAAACTGGGGACTCTGAAAAAGGTCCCACGTGACTTCACGTATGTTGGCGGGCTTCTGTAATTTTCCATAGAAGGACCTGGCCATGGTATGAAAAGGGTCATCCCCTCAGAATTACAGGGGACCGACAATAATCTTATGCAACCGCATAGATTATGTAACATCTATTTTTATATCTCCATGTATGTATGTTAGAAAACTTTTTGGTTGTCTTAGAAGCATTGAAAGTCCAAATTCAAAGTTATAAATATTAAGTTGGTTTTTATTAAATTTTAAAAATTGCTTACTCAAATTTTGGGTGTATATAGCATAAGAATATTGTGCCGTAAGATGTGACGTAGGGCTATGACGTAGTTTTTGTTACAGACAGAAATACAGACAATCTCCATTATTAATAGATATTAATTAATATATGAGCATTGAAAATCTAATTAAATTCGGTTAATTCTCTGATTTTTGGTATTTTTTTCTTTCGTCGGGGTGATATACGATGGTGGAATTTAGGTCCATTTAGTTCGATTTAACCATATATTTTATCTTTTTTTCTCTCATCCTTATCGTAACATTTTTGTTTTTCTCTTCTTTTTTTCCTCACTCTTTGATATTTCTGAGCGCTCAGTCGGTCACCTTTCCTGTTCCATGAAAGGAACAATTTACCAATTCCATCTGTGTTCATTTGGCCTTCCTTTCAGGAACCCTTACCATTTCCTTCTCTGTGAATCGCCGTTAATGAACTCCAAGAATATCAGATATACACGACTGCAGCGCCAAGGACACACAAAAATGACATCCGAATCACCTGCGAATGTTTCCTGAAATAGACTAAGATAATATTGAACTTCAGACATCTATGACCTAAATCCTCATTGGATCAAGTGCATCTTTTTTTTAATAAGTTATGATCGGCTGTAATTCATCGAAGCTGATCGATAACCTGAATCATCGATTTTCCTTAGGCAGTTCACTTATCTGAGTTCAGAAATTACACCTGCTTTATGTCAGGGGCAGGGTAGAGTACCCCTTTTATGGATATATTAATTTTTTAAATTATTTTTAGCGAAAAGAAAGCTAGGTGTCCCTGAACCATATGCGGAAATTAAAGGAATTAGCGTGAGTTAAAATGAAACGCTGAACACACACACACACACACACACACACACACACAAATATATATATATATATATATATATATATATATATATATAGTTCAATGAGAAATCAATAAAAGTTTTTGCTTTTATTTATTTAATTACGGGAACAGTATTACAACCAGCGGTTTCTTGCTTAGAGCATTCATCGGGTAATACGAAAAGTTCCTTTAAAAAAGAACTATCAACGCTCTATCACAGATATTGAGCACTCTTCTAATAACACTGTACGTTGGATTACTATTACTTTTTCTAGTATACTAGTGCCAACCATACACATTAATAATATATATATATATATATATTTATAAAGGAAAAGTTGACTTACCGGTGAATTTGGTCACGATGGTTAGTAAGTGTGGAATTCAGAGGGGTAAGTCAGCGATATAACAAATACAAAGTGCTCAATACTAAGTAGAGCAAATTTATTATAAGATGGGTACAAGAGATAACCTACTCGAGTTTCTACATAAGGATCTTCAGGGTTAAATCCCCTGAATTAATCGAGACACCGATTAATAGCAGTCGATTTCACGTGTGTGGTCATTGCATTAAAACATTTTAATGCAATGACCACACATCGACAAATCGACTGCTATTAATCGGTGTCTCGATTAATTCAGTGGATTTAACCCTGAAGATCCTTATGTTGAAACTCGAGTAGGTTATCTCTTGTACCCATTTTTTAATATATATATATATATATATATATATATATATGTGTGTGTGTGTGTGTGTGTGTGGTCAGCGTTAAGATATATGTAGGGGCGACGCAGTAACCGATAAAGCATAGGATATCGCATCATAGGCTATCCTTTAGGGATAGAAAATACAGAGAAGTAACTACACTTTCAAAATATGTGTGGGAGTTAAAGGAAAAGTATGGTAGAGATCCAGGGGTGAAGAGGAGAATCATAAAGAGAGAACCTTCACATAAAGGAAACGAAAACCCCTGTATGCTGTGCTTACAAGAGAAACTGAAAATAGCGGAATGCAGAGACCCAGAGCTGATCTTGAACTCGCGATGAGAGTTGATAAACAAGTGTAGACATTTGAACAAACATAAACTGTGCCTGGTAGGTTCAGGCATTACGTAGGGTGGGAGGCACACCCACGTAATTAAGAATGGGTACAACCCGGATACAAATAAAAGTAGATGGCTAGAATAAGCAATAATTCCCTGAAGAATTGCTACGGCAAGAAACTGCAGTCGGAATATTTTATAACATTCGCTTTTTAAAAACGTATATATATATATATATATATATAATAAATAAGTAATCCACAGACACGTGTTTCAAGGTATCACCTTTCATCAGTGTGGCTATACCGTAACAGCTACCTCTGGCCGGGTTCGAGACCCGAATGAACTTTCGTTCGCCAAACCTTTAACCCGTACGGCCAGAGGCAGCTGTCAAATATAGGAGAATAAATAATCGCTACATTTCTAAGCGGAAATGAAATTCACTAGAGTCCTCAAACGTTTTTGTAAACAAACGCGAGGGTTAGCTATACGCCGTAACGGTGAATCTGCAATTAAGTCCCTATTCAGAGAACTCAACCATTAGTCAATGGGAGTATATATATAATAAATAAGTAATCCACAGACACGTGTTTCAAGGTATCACCTTTCATCAGTGTGGCTATATATATATATATATATATATATATGCTGTAGATAGAAGGAAAGTGGTCAAGAAATGAACAACTCAAAACAAGTCACAGGGTGAAACGGTTTCGTCTGTGTTCATAGACGTCATCGGTCATTTGTAACTTTATTAAAGCAAAGCATACGTTTAAATACCAGTGGCGGCGGTGACGCCGGGGAAGTCAAGGGGTGAGTGTGTAGTGATGTGAGATATATATATATATATATATATATATATATATATATATATAATTCACACTGAATTGTCCAATTGGACACATGGCCTAGTGGATAAGGTAGTTTGGTTAAGACAGTTCTAAGTGACAGTTATCTCTAGATTGCAGGTTAAATCCTGATCAAGGGCAGCAGTAACATAGAAAAATATGTTTAGCGGAATGAGAACAGGATACCCCCGTGGACTGAATAAAGGGTTACTTTCAAAGTTCCGTGATGGCTCCCGATTACGAAAAGAAAGTTCCCGAGTTCGGAACGAAGGTTCCTGAGTCCGAGAAGGTTCCCAAGTCCGACAAGAAATACTTGAAGAAGTCTGGAGGGCATATCGGCCGAAACGTTGTACAGATAATAATGAAGATGAGGACAATAGTCCGAATAACGCAGATAGTACTAGACATTAATTAACCTTGGGTAATTGATGGAATCTTTTTCCTGTGCAAGTACTAATTTTTTTTTTAAATTAGTTTATGCTGGACACAGCTAGAAAAGCAAAGACGGGCTCGTGTGACGTTCATCTGTGGACACCTACAAATTTTCAGTTTGTTATAAATAATCAACTGTTACATAATTCATAAGAAGCTTATGGTTTATGTACGTACCTGTAGTTAGACTATTTGAAATAGGGTAGGTTAGATTCAGAATAACCGGGTCCTATGGAAAGTTACCCGACAGTTATTGACGTTAACGTTATTTCAGTTGGAAAAACGAGTTGATGTTCCAAGTCGTATGCAATGCGCAAGAACGTGGAGCCATCAAATATAGATGACACGTGCCTATTTTTACGTAAAATTTCGAAATGTTTAACAAAATGTATTACTTTGTTATTAACAGCTTTATTTGCAGTCTCACAACCTATCTTCGACGCCTCCGCAACAATCTCGAGGACTTCATTGTGTCTCCACGTGTACCTTCTTAGAATATGTTTCAGGCTAGCAGTTTTTCCAACGTGATGTGTGCCATATATCGTAAACGAAGAACTGCGCCATATATCGTAAACAAAGAACTGTTCAAAAACGCGATATGCGCAATATATGGTAAACGACCTTTTTACTTGACGCCTTGATATTTAGATTTAAATTCTTACTTTCGTTTTACAGACAAGTATTTTTTGAAGGGGACAGATATTTGAATAAAGGGATGAATTCTCTTTTTCTTGTGTTGCATAATTCCTAGGTAGCTTATGAATTATGTGCGTACCTGTAGTACCTGTAGTGTGGTCCTTGTGTCGCAACGAAGCTACGCTTAGTAATTAACTATATCTGGCCTGCGCATTGTTACGTATCGTATTCGTTCCAGGTCTCGATATCTGGGAGCAGTGTGAACGGTTTCTGGTAGACATCCAAGTTAAGTAGCGATGGCTCCGTTCAGGACTCAGATGGGTGACCACTTATTCATAGTAAGTAGTGCCTGTTTAGCTCAGTCGGTAGAGTGTTCGGCCAGGAGCCACAAGGTTCCTGGTTCGATATGTGTGTGTGTGTGTGTGTGTGAGAGAGAGAGAGAGAGACAGAGAGACAGAGACAGTGTGTGTGTGTGTGTGTGTGTGAGAGAGAGAGAGAGAGAGAGAGAGAGAGATGGGGTAGAGAGAGACTTACTCATTTATGGCGACACCTCATCTATATGAGGCCCGGCTGGGCACCTCATGTGGTGTAATGGTTAGTATCAAAGCATTGTTAGTGAATTCGATTCTCCCTGGGTGAGCCATACTTCTGGCCTTGTGCCGCACCTAAGCTACGCTTAGTATCGAACTATATGAGGCCCACATATTGCTACGTATCGTATTAGTTCCAGGTGTCGTTATTTGAAGCTAAAGTGTTGCTTTTTCTAACGTTTTATAGACAGTTTAGTTAATGTCTAGCTTCCGTGGCCGTCAGTAAAGAACAAAAACAAGATGTACCATAAGCGTGGCCGGTGAAATAAATCTCTTGAAATAAAATTACCGATTTATAGACACAGGGAAAAGGGGATAGCCTGATTTATGTACATTTGTCATAGAGGGTTCACCTTTTGCCAAAAAACTTCTTTTGCTAAGGCCACTCGTGAAATAAGTTTCTATGTTGGCCACCGACATATAATGATTTTTTAAATACGTCAATATCTAGGAACAGTGTGAACGGTTTCTGGTAGACATCCAAGTTAAGTAACGATAAGTCTGTTCCGTACTTAGATGGGTGACCATTAGTAATGCTTGGTTGGATTTTATGCCATGTAAAAATCCTTGCTTCTATGTTTGCAACCGACATATAATGATTTTTTTTAAAAATAAGTCAATGTCTAGGAACAGTGTGAACGGTTTCTGGTAGACATCCAAGTTAAGTAGTGATGAGTCCATTCAGTACTTAGATGGGTGACCACCTAGTAATGCTTGGTTGGATTTTATGGCATGTAAAAATCCTTGCTTCTAATTTTTACCACCGACATATAATGATTTTTTTAAAAAATAAGTCAATGTCTGAGAACAGTGTGAACAGGTTCTGGTAGACATCCAAGTTAAGTAACGATAAGTCTGTTCAGTAGTTAGATGGGTGACCACTTAGTAAGGCTTGGTTGGATTTATGGCATGTAAAAATCCTTGTTTCTATGTTGGCCACCGACATATAATGATTTTTTAAATACGTCAATATCTAGGAACAGTGTGAACGGTTTCTGGTAGACATCCAAGTTAAGTAGACATAAGTCTGTTCAGTAGTTAGATGGGTGACCCATTAGTAATGTTTGGTTAGATTTTATGGCATGTAAAAATCCTTGCTTCTATATTTGCCACAGGCATTGAATGATTTTTTAAATAAGTCAATGCCTGAGAACAGTGTGAATGGTTTCTGGTTGACATCCAAGTTAAGTAACGATAAGTCTGTTCAGTACTTAGATGGGTGACCACTTAGTAAGGCTTGGTTGGATGGCATGTAAAAATCCTTGTTTCTATGTTTGCAACCGACATATAATGATTTTTAAATATGTCAATATCTAAGAACAGTGTGAACGGGTTCTGGTAGACATCCAAGTTAAGTAGAGATAGGTCTGTTCAGTACTTAAATGGGTGACCACTTAGTAATGCGTGGTTGGATTTTATGGCATGTAAAATTCCTTGTTTCTATGTTTGCAACCGACATATAATGATTTTTTAAGTCAATATCTGAGAACAGTGTGAACGGTTTCTGGTAGACATCCAAGTTAAGTAGCGATGTGTCCATTCATTACTTAGATGGGTGACCAGTAAATGTTGGTTGGATTTTACGGTATGTAAAAATCCTTGTTGGGTTATTTTATGCTGAAGACGTTTTGTTTTATTCATTATTCATGGTTAATTGAATTTTCTTTAAACACATTGTTCTATTTAACTCATAGATAGGAAGTACTTCTTCGATTCAGAGTGGACATGGGAGTAATGTCGATGAAGGCGTACTTCAGATTACCAAGAGCTCCAAAATTGGTATTTTATTAGTAGATTCAGTTTAACGTCATTCCAGGACACTAAGACCCTCAACTACCGTTTTCTACGATTATACCACTAAAAGTATGGCTAGCTCTAATTGACATTTTTTTCTTGTGCATATTCAATAACCGATTATTTGTTTTCAACGATTTTTAAAATATTCTTTTTTTTATCTTTAAATATTATCTTGAAATTTTTTTTGTGCATTCGAAAGAAACATTTTAAAAATCCTGATGATTTAAAAAAAAATTTTTCAGCTTAGAAAAAAAAAACAAACAAACTCGAAAAACTTTATTAAAATTTAGGCTAAAGGTGCAAATCTGTCGGAAAATTAGGGTGACCCAGAAAAAACAGAACCCACAAATGTTGTAATAAAACTATTAATTTTTACTAGGGGGTTTAGGGTTGTGGATTATGGTTAGGGTTGGGGTAGGAGTTTAGGGTTGGGGTTTAGGGTTAGTTTAATGGGAAAATAAATAAATAATTTGGATTCTGTTTTTTTCTGGGCTACCCTGTAATATGTTTTAATTTTCCGAACGATTTGTACGTTTAGCCAAAATTTACTACTAAAATGAATAAAATCTTTAAAAACTTTAATATTAAAATTTATTATTAAAATGAATAAAAACTTGAAAATTTGATAGAAAGGATTGGTTGTTTGCCATAAGGAAAATAGGACGAGGACAATCATATGAGTGGTAGCTAGGGCTTGACCTGACCAGTCGATTGACCCTTTAGTAATCGCAACTATTTTAAGGTATGTGTTAAGTAAATTAGCAATAGGTTAATCAGCCGGGACTGAAAGTAAAAGAAAAATTTGACTGGAGAAACACCTCTGAATATTGTAGGCCCGGTCTAGCTCAGTCGGTAGAGTGTCTGGCTGGGAACTATAAGGTTCCTGGTTCGATACCAGTCCTCACCAACTCAACTGTATGAGTAGCACAGGGATATGTGCGATAAAGTGAGCAGCTGATGGTAGGCGTGGCGCTCTACCTCAGATGCTAAAATAATCTCCTTGGTCTAGAGCTAGTGAAAAGGGGATGGACACACTCGCTGTTTGGCTGATACCCACATTAAGCCGCTCAGACGGCTTTATTTACGTTTACTTCTTCTAAGTGCTTAGTAAATAAGTAATAGGTCAATAAACTGGGACTGAAAGTAAAAGAAAAAAAAAAATATATATATATATATATATATATATATATATATATATAATTTTTTCTTTTACTTTCCGTCCCAGTTTATTAACCTATTACTTATTTATATGGAGGCGCGTGGGCTAGTGGTTAGAGTCGTGGAAAATGGACTCGTCGATTCAAGTTCCTAGACGAAGCTGTTGGCATTTCACATAGCGCTAATACCCTTGGGAAAGGTATGAATCCATATATTCTCCCTCCAGCTATGGGTTAAATAGTAGGGCAGACTGGGCTCTTCAGCCTTGGGTAGGTAACCAGTCTAGGAGGGGGATAACTCTGAATTCAAAATTCCTGAGGTCGGTCGTTGATTGGGTTTGTGGAAACCTTTGATGCACCAATTCTTTCCTATCGACTGTGCCAAAAAGTGTGGATGGTCCAACACAAGCCTTCACCACTATAAACAAATCACTGTGTGGGTGTTCATTGTGTGTATGAACCCTAATACGTCGATAATCGGCGGGAGAGTCCATTTTTTAAATATATATATATATATATATATATATATATATATATATATATAATGTGTGCGTGGATATATACATAGATACATAAATATAGGTAAGAATATAGACAGATATATACATAGATAGAAAGATAATTAAAAGATAAAAAATTGCTACTTATGAATATATATATATATATATATATATATATATATATATATAAATATATATATATATATATTAAATGGGAGCTGCACAAGAATGCTGCGGGTGATCCTGAACAAGACATGGAAACAACACCCTAGGTTTTCTCGTACGGCCCACCTGCCACATATCACCCAAACCATCCGAGTAAGACGGACAA
>CM042177.1:1795333-1835333 GCA_023376005.1 Doryteuthis pealeii
ATGGTTTTGTAATTTTGCTGTTAAATATTTTATTCTCGATATGGGACATGTAGTATTCAGATATTGTCGGGCCAAGTGGAGAACCCATCGAGATACCGTCTGTTTGTATATATAATTTCCCTAGTGGGTCGTGGAACGGAACTTGTGTGGTGCATTTGAGTAGTAGTTTTTCAAGGATTTTTGGTTTTATAGGTGGGGGAGGTAGTGATGTATGGTTGTAAACGTTGTTGATTATTATTTTTATAGTTTCCAATACTGGAACATTAGTAAATAGATTGTCAACGTCTAAAGAAGCGGTTATGTAGTTATTCGGGGGGTTGGATTTTAGTATTTGGATAAAGTCGTAGGTTGATTTAATGCTATATTTGTTGGGAATGTATGGTTGAATTAAGTTGTTGATTATTTTTGCTATTTGGTATTTCAAAAAATGAAAAAAGAATACTCCGTGGTATTCAATAACACATGTCTTACGAATAATTTGCTGCCAAAATACACAAAATTTAATATATATATATATATATATATATATATATATATATATATGTGTGTGTGTGTGTGTGTGTGTGTGTGTGTGGTGTGTGTGTGTGTGTGCGTGTGTTTGGTTTTTTTTTTGTTTTACGGCATATCAACCCCAGTGGGTCATTTAATGCCGATAAAGTTTTGAAATAAATCAATTCTTAATGCATATAACATTTTTTTATAAATACATTTTTCTATTTAACCCATAGATGGGACCCTAACAGGTACTACCACTCCGGGTCAGAGTGGACCAGGGAGCAATGGTGATGAAGGGGTGCTCCATATTCCCCAAACCTCCAAAACTGGAACCTCACCATCAGATAGAGTTTAACGTCATTCCCAGGACATGTAGACCTGCAGCCACCGCCTTCTAGCATCCATATGATAAAAAGGGGTTGGGGCTTGCCATAAGGGCAATAGGGTTGGGAAAATCATATAGGTGCTAGGGCTTGACGTGACCAGCCGATTGATCGGAGGGGGCCTCACCGACCGCCCGTCTAGCCCAAGATAGGGCCAAAGTGGAGTATTGCATGTCATGAACTGCTCATCCACCTGGGTTCTATCCTTAAGCATCACGGGTCGCCACCCACGGCCAACAGGTGGCCCCATTGGGGGAGTCTTACCCCTCTGCAAAACGGTTTTATTTCTAATGGAATATTACTCAACCATGGAATGAGATCGTTCCGATTCCATCGGCTAGAATGATACGAAGAGTCCTCGAGAACTGAGAAAACTTGCAGCCACGACACCAGAGAAACCCACAAGCCCGCACTGGTGTGAAAACACGCAAAGTAAAAAGTAATAATAATAATAATAATAATAATGGTCAAACATAACATATTGCTAAACAAATCTCATTCTATCTGTTTTCTGGTCGAATTATTCCTGTCATGATAATTTCCTTCCAGAGAGCTCAATCCTGCCGCGAGCAGGGTCGGGGGTGTTTTTTTGCAGATGGCTATTCTGTTTGCTTTCTGAACGAATTAGAAGTTTTCATGATTAATTTTAAGCTAAAATCATCCTGACACTTCCGGTAGAGATTTTTTCGGATGGTGGTGAAGGGGGTTCCTCACCCTATCCACAACCCTTCTCCCAAAAATGTCTCTAAAATACTCAATGAGGTCAAGGGAGTTCACATACCACGTTACATTAAGATTGTTCCATTGATTTGTTTCTTTTACTCATTTCCCTTTCTCTCTCTCTCTCTCTCTTCTCTCTCTCTCTCTCTCTCTCTCTCCCTTCTCTCTCTCCCTTTTCTCTCTCTTTCTTTCTCTTTCTCTTTCTCTGCCCCCTCTCTCTCTCTTTCTCTCTTGCTTTCCTCTTCTCTCTATCCATCTATGTATCAGTCTGTCCATCTCTCTCTTTGTCCATCTTCCTCTCTTCTGTATTTCCTTCTCTTCTTTTTTCTTCATCTTTCATCGCTTCAATTCCATTAAAGCAGAAGATAAGTGTCTGATATATAGCTTTATATATATATTTATCAACCCCTCCACACGAGCTGGATATGACACAAGGTCAATTTCTTAAGTGGAGTTTTAGCAGGTTTGAATTCAGAGTTTTCTTTCTCCAAGACCGGTAGCCTAACCAAGGTTAAAAAGCCTAGTCTGCCCTACTATTTACCCATAGCTGGAGGGAGAGTAGGATTCATACCTTTCCCAAGGGTATTAGCGTTAAGTGACATGCAACGTCCAGGATTTGAACTCGGGGCGACGAGTCCATTTCGCATGACTTTAACCATTGCACCACGCGCTTCCTATAATAGAATCTGCGGGACTACCTTTAAAAATCTCCCTCTACCCAGGCAACGCCGGGTAGCTACTTCTAGTTCATATATAGCTTTATATATGTACTAGAAGTGGCTACCCAGCGTTGCCTGAGTAGACGGAGATTTTTAAAGGTATTCCCGCAGATCCATTATTACTGAATCGTGAGTTGAATTCTTGTGGGATGCCCCATTTAAATCCCTATGTAAAAAATAGACCTTGCATTGATACAGCTACTCTGAAAATAAATGTTAATGTCTACTATATAGAATATTAAATGAAAAAAAATACAGTTTTTTTTTAATTTTATTTTTTAATTATATTCACGAATATAAATCAAATCTCTATTATGTTTGCACAAAAACACCTAGCTTTACACAAAATACCTAGCTTTATACAAAACATCAACCGGAGAATTTTTTTTTTTTTTTTGAATTACAAAAAAAAAAAAAAGAACAGTTTTTTTATCCCGTTGGAGTTTAGACAGTCAGGGTTCGAATCACGCCCAAGGCGGTCTTCCTATCTATAGCTCTGCTGCTGAGGCCTAATAGGCCGAAATGTACATACTGAGATTGATTTTTCTCAATTTGTTTAGACTAACATTTAGGTAGGTATGCCCACCTAATTAATTAATTATTAATTAATTAACTTTCAAAATTAGGTACGACTTCAATTAAGCACATATTCTTCCAAAAATTGTCGGCTAAAAAAAAGCCATAACAAAACACATCACTTGTGTATTTACTTCTCATATATATATATATATATATATATATATATATTATATTTTTAAAATGTTTTTTTTAAATTGGGCGTTATTACGAAGCATTAAAAATATATAAATGAATGAATGAATATGTATATATAACAAGTTAATTAGTAGTTAATTCAAAAAGGTTCAATATATTTCTTAAAATAAAAGGCATTTATTGTTGTAGAAAAAAGTTTTTCTCTCTGCCACGGTTTCGGTCTTTAAGGTACACACACACACACACACACACACACACACACACACACACACATATATATATATATATATATATATATATATATATATAATATACAAAACTTATTTGTAAATCCTTATGTTGAAAAAAGGACAGGCAAATAGTTGGTAGTAAAAGTATACTACGAAAATTCACCTGTGAAAAAAATTAAAAAAGAGGATCGTACCAACCGAAAATAATCGATTAATCATATACCACATGGCCAAAAGAAAAAATATATATGTAAATATGAATATATATATATATATATATATATATATTTATATATATAAAGTAAAAGTAAAGTCGACGGGGCGGCCTAAAATCGGTATCAGCCAATCAGCGAGGGAGTATATCCCCTTTTCAATAGCGCTAGACCAAGGAGATTGTTTTAGCATCTGAGGTGGAGCGCCACACCTACCATCAGCTCCTTACTTTACCGCACAGATCCCTGTTGCCGAGGACCGGTATCGAACAAGGAACCGAACGCTCTACCGACTGAGCTAACCTGGCCCCTGTATATATATATATATATATATATATATATATATATATATATATATATATATATATATATATATATATAGAGAGAGAGAGAGAGAGAGAGAGAGAGAGAGATAAAATGTAAAAATTGCTCACTACCTAAGTAGAGCAAATAATAAAACTAATGAGTCAGATACATCTACTAATAGTTCGCTTAGTAGCTCATCAGGACAAGAATCTGACTATATTCAACTGCTGAAAATTTTTAAAAAAATGCGTGTTCTATTTAAAAATAAATTTTATTTTTAATTTTTTTATGTTTATAGTAAAACTCAAAAGAGGTTGTTGTAAATTTATATAAAAGTGTAAAATGGGTATCAAAATTGTTTAGGATATATTTCAGCTGTTAAATAATATACAAGTCCACATCGTATTTGAAGAGAGATGTTAAAGTTTCAAAATTATTTGTGCTAGAGTTTTAGATGAAAGTCTTCAAGGTGTAAAATTCCAGATATATTGTTTTTTTCATTGGACAAATATGAAGAATAGATGGAAATTAATCCGACAGTATGAAAATAAAATAGCGTTCGTTTTGTAAACAGTCTTTTAACGGATATCTTTCTTTTCCCGTCTATGTTGCTCGTGATGAAGACCAATTTATCGATTTGGTCGAAACAGATTTCTGTCAGTAATTACATAACATCATTTGTTTTTTTTATAAATGTTAAATTTCATATATATATATATATATATATATATATATATATTATAATAATGGAGATTGTATGTTTTTCTGTCTGTAACCGAAACTATATTCCTACTCAAGTCACAATTCTCTTAGTTATTTACATCACATTCTTCATGATTTTATTTTTATCTAAACCTCAATTATTAATAAAATTGTCTTACATTATTAATACTGTTTACTATGTCTACATACTGACAACATGCAATTATATTTATATATACGACAAAATAGCGGTTTACAGTGTGAACGGGAAGGCTAATTTGCATATTAATATTAAAAAATCGAATTTAATAAATATGTGCTTAGTATTATTGATTTCTAACTGTTTGGTTTTATCTTAATGAATATGAGCAAAAATCTCTTCAATGAATCTTAAATGAAATCCATTAACAAGATAAAATAACTGTCATTTTATTCTTTACTTCCTCTTTAACTAAATACTTAAATTAGAAAAAATAACAATGAAAGACGAGAGTGATGGAAAAGTAAGTTTCAGTTGTTCCATTTTTTATTATACTCCCTCTGTTTCAAATCTTTTATTATACTCCCTCTGTTTCAAATCTTTTTATCTGTATTCTTATTTAGTTTCATTAGATTTTCTAATTTAATACAATATTTTATTACATTAAAACTTAAATACTTGCACCCGGAGGGTGCATATATTTGCTAGTATATATATATATATATATATATATATATATATATATATATATATATATTGTTTTCCTATTTGTGTTACCTAAGAACAAAAAAATTACAAATGTCATATTGATCTTGAATCCATGGTGATTATTTCAAATTAAATTGGAATTGTCGAAAATTCCTAATTCAAAAATAAAAATTAAAAATATTTCCCTTCTCAAAATTTAATGCATAATTACTTGAGGGAATGGTCGTTGAAAACGTGTGCGATTTATGCACAAACAAAATTCAGATTATATCAAGTGGAAATATTGTCTCGAGGGGAAAATGTTTTCATTATTCATTCCCGATGTTCGTAGAGAGAAATTGGGTGGGGACTCACAAATGCACACGTTTTGTTGATTGGCCGGTGGGTTGGTTGGTTGGTTGGTTGGTTGGGTTTTACGGCATATCAAATCTTGGGTTATTTTATGCTGAAGACGTTTTGTTTTATTCATTCTTGATGTTACCTCTATAAAAGAAAAAAAAAGATTGGTTTCTTTGTTTAATGGCATATCAACCTCCGTGAGTTATTCAATGCTAAAGCCATCCTTGTATATATATATATATATATATATATATATATATATATATATATATATAAAATCAAAAAAAGAAAAAAAATATATCGTATTATAAATGGTGCTTCTATTTTAACTATAAAAACGAGCAAAAAAAAAAAATTCTTTTTCAATATGCCCTGAGCGGGGAATTGTTTGTTTTATAGTATTAAAAAGGAAAAAAAAAAAAATAAATTCCTTTATAAAAAAAATTAGAGAAAATAAATTAAAAAGAAAAAACATGATTTCAAACGTCCCGCAATTTAACAACTCACGGATTTCAACGGACCTACACGAACTCTACCGAATTTGAAATCTTAACGGAAGATTACGATCTCTTCCAAATTTCAAATCTCCATCAACTCAACGTCATTAGAACCAAGTTGACTTTAAAAAACACAGATGGAACATTTTCAACTCTATAATAAATTCTCTGAAGATGGATATTGTCCGAAAATTAAGAATACTTCAATAAATATGTTTTTCAACATGAATCTGCATTATTTTGCCTTCAAAAAAAGAAAAAAAATATATATCGTATTATAAATGGTGCTTCTATTTTAACTATAAAAAAGAGCAAAAAAAAGAATTTATATATATATATATTATATATATATATAGTCGTAGAAGAAGTTATTTCCCGTCCGCGGTTTCGGTGTTACTCTAACACCTTCATCAGGGTGATTGAGTGGATATTTTTGGTTACTTTATATAGCTAGACTGATATCTCTTTAATTCTTCCTGTAGTAGGTTGCTAGTAGTAGGCTGCTAGTTTGTAGTTGAGGTTAAGCTCCTCCTATCTTGACCTGCGTGGGTAGTAGTGCGCTGTAACATGATACTTTAATTACCCCTTACCACTACCTTCAACTTACTCTATTGACCTTTGTGGGGTCAGTTTGACTGAAGATTGACTAAGTTTTTATTTTAATTTATTTCTTTATTTCTTTATTTCTTCTAGTAGTTTTTTCTTTGTTACTGTTATATCATAATTTTACTGTATTATGCCCTTATTGAACAATTATATCTTATTGGTATTCTAATGCATTGCGTAATCTATGCATACATTTTCCTAGGAACTCATCCTTTTTATTAATTAAGTCATTTTTATTTGGGAATCTAATTATTTCTAACTTTTCCTGTAGACACAAGAAGCATGGGTCCGTCAGACCTCGGCAAGCACTCGTTTTTTTTAATAAATCCCATTTGATAATCGGTGTTATGTTTTGTTGTTTTAAATACCAAATGTAGCAAGATATATATATATATATATATATATATATATATATAATATATATATAGATATATAGATATATAGATAGATAAAAGAATATGAAGACACAAAATATGCTGTTAAAATGAAAACATTTTATATCATATTCATAGCTAATATTGAACAATATTTCGATTTATAAAAATCATCTTCAGAACGTGTTTTTACTCCGGACTCACCGGGAGAGGAGCTGAAAATGCTCGAAATATTGTTCAATATTAGCTATGAATATGATATAACATATTTTTACAGCATATTGTGTGTTTTCATATCCTTCTATCTATATTCATATCGTCAGATTCCTTTCCTTTCTCTTAACTTGTATATATATATATATATATATATATATATATATATATATATATATATATATATATATATACCAACCTCTTTCATCCAGTTGGAAGTGACACATTTTTAAGCAGAGTTTAACGAGTTTGAATTCACAATTGTTCTTCTCTTAGACTGTTTACATAACCAATTTTAAAGAAACCAGTTTGCCCTACTATTTACCCGTAGTTAAAAGGTAAATTTTGATTTCAATTCTTTTTAACACGTGATCTTTCTTTTCCAACATGTTTTTCTTTAGACAAGCATCGTTCTTTTCTTTCGTATCCTTCATTCATTCTTTCGTTCTTTCTTTCTTTCTTTCTTTCTTTCTTTCTAATTTATTTCGACTTGTTGCTTTCTTTCTTCTTTTCTTTCTTTTTCTCCTGTGGTCATCATAATCTTTTTTTCAGTCTTTCCTTCTTTCTTTCTTTCTTTCTTTCTTTCTTTCTTTCTTTCTTTCTTATTATTCGATTCGGCATGTTGCCTTCATTTTTTTCAATCTATCTTTCTTCAATTAGTTATTTTTCTTTTCTTTCTTTCTTTTCTTTCTTCTTTCTTTCTTTCTTTTATTTGTTCCTTTCATTCGCTTTCTTATCTCATTAACGCTATCTTTCCTTCCTTTTACCTTTCTTTCTTTCTTTACTTCTTATTCAGGTTCTGATGTTTTCTTTCATTCTATCTACTCTTACGTCAGCTATTCCTCTTCCATTTTTTCTTTCTTTCTTTCTTTCTTTCTTTCTTTCTTTCCATTTCTTTCTTTTTTCCTTCTTTCCTTCCTATTTTCCTTTCTTTCTTTCTTTCTTTCTTTCTACTCTTACTTCCATACTTGCTAATTATTCTGTTCGGCTTGTTGTCTTCTTTCTTTCCAACCTGTCTTCTTTCATTAAGTGATCTTTCATTTCTTTCATTTCTTTCTTTCCCTCCTATTTTTCTTTCTTTCTTTCTTTCTATATTTTTCCTTCTTTTCCTCCTATTTTTCTTTCTTTCTTTCTTTCTATCTTTTTCCTTCTTTCCCTCCTATTTTTCTTTCTTTCTTTATTTTTCCTTCCTTCCTTCCTATTTTTCTTACTTTCATACTTCCTCATTATTCAGTTCTGTCTATTGTCTTCTTTCTTTACAACATGTCTTTCATTAAGCCACCTTCTTTCTTTCTTTCTTTCTTTCTTTCTTTCTTTCATTCATTCATTTTTTCTTTCATTCTGTATGTATTTCTTCTTTCTATTCTTACTTTCATATTTGCTCATTTTACTTCGTGTCTGTTGTCTTCTTTCTTTCCAACATATCTTCCTTCATTAAGTCATATTTCTTTCTTTCTTTCCATTTCTTTTCGTCTCTCTTTCTATCTTCCTCTCCTATTTTCTTTCCTTTTTTCTTCTTTTTTCTTTCTTTCTTTTTATTCTTACTTTCATACTTGGTCATTATTCAGTTCGGCCTGTTGTCTTCTTTCTTTCCAACATGTCTTCCTTCATTTAGTCATCTTTCTTTCTTTCTTTCTTTCTTTCTTTCTTTCTTTTTCCTTCTTTCCCTCCTATTTTTCATTCTTTCTTTCTTTCCATTTCTTTCTTTGTATTTAATTGCACTCTTTAGCATGTTTCTGTGCAACCTTTATTAATTTTTAATTGAACACCATCCGGACAGAAAGCAGAAGGATTTTGAGCTTACATTCAAATTAGGAAGACCCTAATGGAGGAATTATTCCAGTACCAAACACCATTAATGCCTTTTTTATTCCTTCAGATCTCTGTTAGACCAAGCTTAAACCAAACTTTAAATGCTTAAGCAAACTTCACTAACAATCGCACTATAAAATGGTGTGACCTCCGAAGCGTGTTTACAGACGTTTTTAAAAGGAATATAAAGCCCGAAAACTAATCCACAAAGTCAGGCGACTGTTAGGAAAATTACAAATCATAGAATATGGCGTTTCTGTAATTACTAGGGTGAGTCAAAAGTTTTGCAATATTTTGGTAGAATGCGGCACAATTCCTATTGAACCTATTGGTTTCAATGTGAATGCTCTACCGACTGAGCTAAACCGTATATAGAACAGTAGGGGTACTATTTAACCCAAAGCTGGGGGCGGGGATAAGGGGGGTATACATTTTTGGGCTAAACTTGCAAATTGTCGTCAAAATTAAAACGGAAAATTTTGACGACGATTTGCAACACATCAAACTAAAGTCAGGTTAGTAATTGTTTTATTTTATTTATTTAACGAATCTTGAAATATTTTCTTGACTGCACATAAGTATTTTAGTTTTGAAAATATTTCAAGATTCGTCAAATAAATGAAATAAAACAATTACTAACCTGACTTACCAAAATAAAAAAAAATCTGTCAAGTATTTTGAATCGGATTTTTAAAATTGATTCTAATTTCAAAATTTAGTTTAATGTGTTGCAAATCGTCGTCAAAATTTGGCTAAACTTGCAAATCATCATCAACTTGAAATATTTTCTAAACTAAAATATTTATGTGCAGTTTAGAAAATATTTCAAGATTCGTTAAATAAATAAAATAAAACAATTACTAACCTGACTTACCAAAAAAAAAATCTGTCAAGTATTTTGAATCGGATTTTTAAAATTGATTCTAATTTCAAAATTTAGTTTAATATGTTGCAAATCGTCGTCAAAATTTGGCTAAACTTGCAAATCGTCATCAAATTGAAATATTTTCTAAACTAAAATATTTATGAGCCGTTTAGAAAATATTTCAAGATTCGTTAAATAAATGAAATAAAACAATTACTAACCTGACTTACCTGACTTTCGTTTGATGTGTTGCAAATCGTCGTCAAAATTTTCCGTTTTAATTTTGAGGCCGATTTGCAAGTTTAGCCCATTTTTGTTAAATGTTTATCTGCTGGTTTGTTTTGGGAAGTTATCTTCATCCGTCTTCAACTAGAGAAATGTATAGATTCCAATGTGAACAATAAATGGGGGACCAGTTTATAACTTTGGTATAATAAAAAAAAATGATCCCATACTTTATGTTCACATATTTTTAGATATAAAATCTGTGTATCTCCTGGTGTGTTTTGGGAAGTTATTTTCATCCCTACTTGACTTAAGAAATGTTTGTTTTGTTTTTTGTTTAATAGTATAGTTTTTTAAAAAGCCTTTTTCACCTTAGGGCACAGTGAGTTGGGCAATAAATTTAAAAGAATTGAAATAGTGAAAATGTACTACAAGTGTAGCATAATTCTAACAAAAAATATTAAAGTAATAGAATAAAAATATAAGAGGATGATCAACTGTCGAACCCGCCTGATACTCGGTGATCTTATATAATGAATATGCATAGCCTGTCATTTTTGTAATGAAGTGTAGGGCTTAGAATTTAACATTTAACTTAATTCTTATTAATTCTCATAGATTTTACTATAGAAATTTACAAATAATTTGGCAGGGACGTCTTCGTCGTCATGAACCACCAAATGTAGATGAGAATTTCCGCTGTAATGTGTGTGACCGCATCTACAAGTCCAGAAATGGAATATCTAGCCACTAAAGGGTCCACATTTGTTGAAGAATTCGGCAGCTCCGGTTGCTTTTGCCAACGTCGTGAACAACAGTGGATGCCGAGTTCGTCTGATACTCGCCCTTGTTTCATTATGAATATGCATAGCCTGTCATTTTTGTAATGAACTATAGGGCTTCGAATTTAACTTAATATTTCTTATAGATTTTACTACAAAAAATTGTAAATAATTTGGCAGGGACGTCTTCGTCGTCATGAACCACAAAATGTAGATGTGAATTTCCCCTGCAATGGGTGTGACCGAATCTGCAAGTCCAGAATTGGACTAAACTAGCCACCGGAGGGTCCTCAACTGTTGTAGACGGACTTATAAAGGGAAAAATGATCATTTTTGTAATGAATTGTAGGGCTTCGAATTTAATATTTAACTTAATCTATCTATCTATCTATACATATATAAAGGGCTGTTGTGTATATGTATATGTCCGGTGGAAACTTCGAAAATATAACAATTAACAACAAAGTAAATATATATATATATATATATACATTTACTATCACCAGGGCTTGGTTTTTGAGCGAAATTAATGAAGATTTTATTTATATTTGGGATGATATTTAAAAATCAAAATGTGTATATTAACAGAAGGTAATTGAAATATGATGTTGATTGATTGAATTAATCGCCTCAATATATGTTGTATTTTTTTTAAATTGTAAATTATTGAATTAAAATTTCTTACTATATTGTTATATATTTACGTGGGGATTTCATGGGGCATCCAGTGAGGATCTAACTTGTGATAAGTAAGAATGGATGTGTGAGACTAACTTTTTAAAAATCCCGCCTCTACCCAGACAACACCGGGTAGCCACTTCTAGTTCATAATAATTATTATAGATTTTGCTATAGAAATTTATAAATAATTTGGCAGGGCCGTACTTTTTATGGTCTATACTGCACGTAGCTTCAAACAAGCTTATGATGATATATAGATTAATGGCTATAGATTTTACTATAGAAATGTATTAATAAAAGGGACGTGGGTCTATACTCTACACGTTCACCACAGGCAGTATGTGACACAAGGTCATAAGTATGGAGCATCAAGCGAGAATCGAACTCGGTATTCAGTAATAATAGACCTGCCAGAATAGATTTTAGATCCATAAATTATGGGTTACACTGCAGATGGATACAAACAAGCTTATAGATTAAGTCCAATAGATTTTACGGACCATATGACCTATAGGCACCCCTTTTGCGATCTCGATTCGTAGGGACATTTTTCCATTTACACCGTCAAAATCCGTTTAATTGTTAACAGACCATTTTTAGAGCTTTTTTAAAATTGTAAAACTAATCCCTAACCCTAATCCTAACCCCTAACCCCTAACCCCAAGCAAACATCCGGATTTTGACTTTGACGATGTAAAAGAGAAAAGTGTCCTTGTGAGTCGGCATCGAGGAAGAGGTGCCTAAAGGCTATATGTCTGATTTTTCTATAGAAATTAATAAAAAAATTTGTTAAGTGCGTACGTTTTATCGGATACACTGCGCATAGTTACAGCCTTATGATGATATATACATTAATTAAATTTTACTATAGAAATCAATTCAAAAATTGGTTAAATCGAACTTAACGGGCGTGAATTCCACTACCGTATGTCACCCCACCGAAAGAAAAAGAAATACCAAAAATCAGGGAAAAAACCGAATTTAATGAAATTTTCCGTGTTGATATATTAAAGAATAAAAATATAATGCACCAGATATTTTATTTAAAAACCTTTACATTTTTCAGGTCAGTTAAGTTAGAACCACGTATCTTTGAAAATCTGTGTTACGCCTCAAAGTTAACCAATCTTAAGTTATTAATGATTTATGATTTGCAAGATTTTAACTGATGTTGTAGCTTTGTTTCTGAGCAAAAATCAAAATCTTTTTGGTTCAAATAATGTTCAGTATATGTGAAATAATATTAGAAAAAATATCATAGATGCAGTGCCACATCGGGATATTTATCTTGCTATGAAAAAATCAGAAATCATCAGTAACTTATAATTAGTTGACTTTAACATTTTTTGATAGCATGTTTGGATTCCTTAGCGAAAATGCTTTTATAAGCCAATTTTTATTAGTAGAACTTATTTTACAGGCAAAAATAGGTTGCAAAACGTGGCCATTTTTCGCACCATCCCTCAAATTGGGAGCGTAAAAATTGACATAATCCCGCCATTTTTTTTAATTGAAAGCTTAGATTTTGGGGATTGTCTAACATTAACATAGTCTACACCTAGAAAACATTCAGAAAAATTGCCGGGGGTAGGTGACAATTTTACTTTTTTCCGGATGATTTGACATGGAATTATCCGATAGGGAGTCCCCTTGGAAGACATCTCTTTGTATTTTCCCCCCTGCTAAGGTCTGCCCTCCTGGTATTAGTTCTACTTTCTAATTTTCTATGGCTTTAGTAATTAATTTTACTAGCAAATTTATGCACCCTCCGGGTGCAAGTACTTAAGTTGTAATATAATAAAATATCATATTAAATTATAAAGGCTAATGAAACTGAATAAGAATGCAGATAAAAAGATTTGGAACAGAGGGGGTATGATTGAAAAATAGAACAACTTTCAAACTAACTCTTCCATCATTTTCCATTATTCCCGTCTTTCATTGGTAAATTTTCCTAATTTAACTATTTAGTTAAAATAGGAAGTAAAGAATAAAATTACAGTTATTTCTTCTTGTTAATGGATTTCTTTTAAGATTTATCCTTGAAATTTTTGCTCATATTCATTAATAGAAAACCAAACGATTAGAAATCAATAATACTAAGCACACATTTATTAAAATCAAATTTTTAAGATCAATATGCAAATTAGCCTTCCCATTCATATTGTAAACCGCTATTTCTTTGTATATATAAATACAATTGCATGTTATAAGTATGTAGATATGGTCAAGTCTTAATGATGTAAAACAATTTTATTAATAATTGAGGTTTAGATAAAAATAAAATCATAGAGAATGTGATGTAAATAACAAAGGGAATTGTGACTTGTATAATAATATAGTTTCGGTTACAGACAGACAAACCCACAATCTCCATTATAAGAAGAAGATTACTTTGTCCGATATTTTGTACATCTTCAAACATTCAATAATCCAAGTTATAACTTCCAAATTAGTGCGTGGGGGAATCAGTTAAGCAGATGGATAATGCGTCTCACCCCTAGGGACACTTGCTTTATTCTGAGTTACTAATTTTGCCAGGGTTCATCCGACCAAATAACTTCCTGAGTCAATCAGTCCCGTTCTAGATGACCCCCGGGTCAAAGTTGCTGCCAATCAAACCCTATGAACTTACTTTCTTTGTGTGATTTTCCACTAACCGTTAAATTTAAAACTAACTACACTTCATTACCAAAAAGGATAGGCTATTCCTATTCATTGTGTAACACCAGTACTATCAAGGGCCGGTTTAGGTCAGTTGTTAGAGCATTCGACTGAGAGCCACATGGTTCCGGATTTGATACCGGCCCCCGAAAACTCAGCGTATGAGTAACACAGGGATCTGTGCGGTAAAGTGAGAAGATGATGGTAGGTGTGGCACTACACCTCAGACACCAAAAGAAACTTCATTGTCTAGCGCTTGTAAAAAAAAGGGATAGACTTACACGCTGTCTGGTTTATATCGATTTTCTTTCTTTCTTTTTTTATTTCTTTGGTTTGTTACTTTCTTTCTTTTTCTTTCTTTCTTCTTATTCATTCTGCGTGTTGCCTCTCTGTTTTCTTCTTTTATTCTTTCTTTCTTTCTTTCTTTCTATGTTCTTTTCTTTCTTTCTTTTACCCATTTAGTTGTCAATTGTTTCTTTCCTTCTGTCTTTCTGTCCGTCTTTCTTTCTGTCTTTCTTTCCTTTCTTTCTTTCTTTCTTTCTTTCTTTTTCTTTCTTTCTTCTGATTCACTGGCCAACCCTTTCTTTCTTTCTGTATTTTTATTTATTTACGTATCTATTTAATCTCTTTCTATTCACAAACTACCTTGCCAGAAATCTATAAAAATCTTCATATTGTTTTTCTTTCTTTCAGCTGGCAACTGGATTCTTTCTTTCTTTCTTTCTTTCTTTCTTTCTTTCTTTCTTTCTTTCTTTGGTTTGTTGCTTTCTTTCTTTTTTCTTTCTTTCTTTCTTTTTTCTTATTCGCTCTACTTGTTTTTCTTTCTTTCGGTTGGTCAACGCTTTCTTTCTTTCTTTCTTTCTTTCTTTCTATGTTCTTTTCTTTCTTTTTTTACCCTTTTTAGTATCCTGTCAATTCTTTCTTTCCTTCTGTCTTTCTTTCTTTCTTCTTTCTTTGGTTTGTTGCTTTCTTTCTTTCTTCTTTTTCTTTCTTTCTTTTCTTATTCGCTCTAATTGTTGCTTTTTTGTTTTTCTTTCTTTCAGTTGGTCAACGTTTTCTTTCTTTCTTTCTTTCTTTCTTTCTTGTATGCTTCCTTTGGTTTGTTATTTCTTTCTTTTTTCTTTCTTTGTGCTTATTCATTCTGAATGTCGCCTCTCTATTTTCTTCTTTCATCCGGCCAACGCTTTCTTTCTTTCTTTCTTTCTTTCTTTCTTTCTTTGTTCTTTACTTTCTTTCTTTTACCCTTTTTAGTATCCTGTCAATTCTTTCTGTCTTTCTGTCTTTCTATCTTTCTTTCTTTCTTTCTTTGGTTTGTTGCTTTCTTTCTTTTTCTTTCTTTCTTCTTAGTCCTGGCCAACACTTTCTTTCTTTCTTCCTTTTTATTTATTGATATATCTATTTAATCTCTTTCTATTCACAAACTACCTCGCCAGAAATCGTCATGTTGTTTTTCTTTCTTTCAGCTTCCCACTGGATTCTTTCTTTCTTTCTTTCTTTCATTCTTTCTTTCTTTCATTCATTCTTTCTTTCTTTCTTTCTTTCTTTGTTTTTGATTTCTTTCTTTTTCTTTCTTTCTTACTTAAAATCGTCATATTGTTTTTCTTTCTTTGAGCTGGCCAATGCGCTCTTTCTTTCTTTCTTTCTTTCTTCTTTCTTTCTTCTTTCTTTGGTTTGTTGCTTTTCATTCTTTTTTCTTTCTTTCTTTTTTCTTATTCGCTCTACTTGTTGCCTTTCTGTTTTCTTTCTTTCAGTTGGTCAACGTTTCTCTCTTTCTTTCTTTCTCTTTTTCTTCTTCTTTCTTTCTCTTTTTCTCTTTCTTTCTTTCTTTTTCTTTCTTTTTTTCTTTCTTTCTTTCTTTCTTTCTTTTTTTCTTTCTTTCTTTCTTTCTTTCTTGTCTCTTTGATATCTTACCTTCTCTCTTTACAGCCTTTCTTTCTTCAGTTGGCCAGAGTCCCATTTTATTTGTCTACTCTCTTTCTTTTTTCTTTCTTTCTTTCTTTCTTTCTTTCTTTCTTCTTCTTTTCCTTCTTTCTTACTTAAAATCGTCATATTGTTTTCTTTCTTTGAGCTGGCCAACGCTTTCTTTCTTTCTTTCTTTCTTTCTTCTTTGGTTTGTTGCTTCTTTCTCTTTTCTTTTTTCTTTACTTTTTCTTATTCACTCTACTCGTTACTTTTTTTAATTTATTTATTTATTTATTTCAGCTGGCCAACGCTTTCTTTCTTTCTTTTTTCTTTCTTTCTTTCTTTCTTGTCAACGCATTCTTTCTTTCTTTCTTTCTTTCTTTCTGTCTTTCTCTCTTTTTTCTCTCTTTCTTTCTTTCTTTCTTTCCTTCTTTCTTTTCCTTTATTTATTCTTATCACTCTACTTGTTTTCTTTTTGTTTTTTTCTTTCTTTCAGCTGGCCAACAGGCTCTCTCTCTCTCTCTCTCTCTCTCTCTCTCTCTCTCTCTCTCTCTCTCTCTCTCTCTCTCTCTCTCTTTCTTTCTTTCTTTCTTTCTTTCTCTTCTTCTCTTCTCTTTGGCTTGTTGCCCTCCTTCCTCTTCCCCGCCTCTTACCGATAAACCTTATCAATAATATTCAATTAATCAAGCATAATCATTTTAGAAAACAGTTTTATAAAATTAAATTCTGTGCGATTAGTTTAATTTTGGAACAACATGAGAGAGGTCTCTTTTTCTTAAAATCTTCCCCAGGGGTTCAATAAGTAAATTTGGTATCCGTTCATTAAATTATTTTTAAGTTGATGGTTTATAGGGACGAATGGTAAATGGAGTCAAAGCAATCAATGCCGTTGGCACCACTTGATGATGATAATAAGTAAATTTGGTATCAGTTCATTAAATTATTTTAAGTTGATGGTTTATAGGGACGTCAAAGGAATCAATACCGTTGGCACCACTTGATGATGATAATAAGTAAATTTGGTATCAGTTCATTAAATTATTTTAAGTTGATGGTTTATAGGGACGAATGGTAAAGGGAGTCAAAGGAATCAATGCTGTTAGCACAACTTGATGATGATAATGATGATGGTGAATCTTTTTGCTTTTTTTTTTCAATTTCTTGTTTGTTTGTTTTGTTTTGTTTTATTTTACGACAAATCAACTTCGGTGGGTCATTTAATGCCGACCAAGTTTTGAAATCATAGCAATGGTTTGGTAGAAAACAAATGTATATACGTGGTTGAAAATAGAGGACAAAATGGATATAACAACACAGCAACTAAATTCATTTAATATTTCGTGAAATATCAATTGAATTTAGTTGCTATGTTGTTATATCCACTTTTTCCTCTATTTTCAACCACATTTTGTCGGATTGATTCAATCCTTCACTCCTCAAATGTATATATGTATATATTTGAACTATTAGTATTATCTGCGTTATTCGGACTATTGTCCTCATCTTCATTGTTATCTGTACAACGTTTCGGCCGATATGCCCTCCGGCCTTTTTCAGGTATTTTTTGGTGGACACATGGCCAAGTGGATAAGGTAGTTAGGTTAAGACAGTTCTAAGTGACAGTTATCTCTGGATTCCAGGTTCAATCGTGACCGGCGACAGTAACATAGAAAAATAATTAACACAACTCCTACCCCAGCTATGGTTAGCGGAATGAGAACAGGATGGCCCCGTGGACTGAATAAAGGGTTAGGTTCAAAGTTCCGTGATAGCTCCCGATTACGACAAGAAGGTTCCCGACTACGACAAGAAAGTTTACGAGCCCGAAAAGAAGGTTCCGGAGTCCGAGAAGGTTCCCGAGTTCGACAAGAAATACCTGAAGAAGACCGGAGGGCATATCGGCCGAAACGTTGTACAGATAACAATGAAGATGAGGACAATAGTCCGAATAAAGCAGATAATACTAATCATCATTTTTCATCCGTCTCATAGAAAAGTAAAGTGGTCGGGTTGTCCTAAAGTCGGTATCAGCTAATCAGCGAGGGAATCTATCCTCTTTTCACTAGGGCTAGACCAAGGAGATTGTTTTTTGCGTCTGAGGTTAAGCGCCACACCTACCATCAGCTCCTTACTTTACCGCACAGATCCCTGTGCTACTCATACGCTGAGTTGGCGAGGACCGGTATCGAACCCGAAACCTTGTGGTTCCTAGTCAGACGCTCTACCGATTGAAGGGTTGAAACCCCATAAAATCCAACCAACCAACCAACCAACAATTTAAAAGGCTCTAGGAACATTCGCATCAGGCTAAAATATCAGGATATTTGCATCTCATCCCACTTATGAGGGCGTGACACAAGGACATTTTTATGTGGGCCCACCCACAACCCGAAGCTCATGGGTAGTAGGAACAAAAAATGCGTCGATCCCATCGGCATTTCCCCTCGAGGAGGGCGCCTCAGGCGCTGGGCAATAAACCCAGACCTGTCCCCTTTAAATCAATGGGGCAGGTATTGTCTGTGGGGATAGCCCCTGAGATCGACGCTATTAATTTCCTACATCTGATCCAGCGGCCGAATCTCACTGGACCCCCCACGACTGGACCCCTCCCCCCGACTGGACCCCCCCCCCGTCAGGCTAAAATATCAGTTCATATTTTTATTCCTATTCATAATTGAATTTTTTTTCATCCGTGTCCCAAAATCTTTGTAATGTTTTTAAAGTTCTTTATTTTACTTTTTTAAATTCTGTATATTTTACGGGATTTTGCGCATTCTAACAATTGAATTATCCATGTTTGCGAGACCATGTCACGGGCTTTTCCGAAGTCAATCCATGTCATGACAACAATTTTTGCTTTGTTTTAACCGCCATGAGAAAGCGCTGAACTATATATACATCATCTGCTCTTCTTATTTTTTCCTAACGGCATCTTTTGTTTTCTTCCTGAAATAGTTCGCGGCATATTCGCACTACTAAGAAACCTGTTTATATTTTAAAGTTGCAATACTCTTGTACTAGGGTGGACCAAAAGGTTTGCAATATTTTGGTATGTGCTAGTTTATGGCACGTACGAGGGTGAGTCAAAAGGTAATGCCATTTTCTTTAATTCATGTGAAGCTTTTTTATAAAACTAAGACCTACATTAAGACCCTAATGAGCCTCAGACCAAGAATCCCACAAGTAAGACCCAACTTGCCAATCAAAAATCGGCTGAATTCTGATTTAGGTCGGAAAATTAAAACGGAAAGTTTTTTGGTGGTCCCCAATGTCAGTTTAATTACAGTCTATGAATTAACATTTTGCGAATTGGGTTATAGTTTTAGGGTATTAAGGTTGTTTTTAATTACGTATTGCTTTAAAAAATAAACAACAAAAAAAAACAAAACAAATTACTATATATTTAATGTTGAAAAATATTTTTTTTAAACTAAGTTTAATTGAAATTATACATTGCAATTACTAACACAAACAACTGTTTCAATAATAGATTCAATAATTAATGTCAATGGTTAATTAAATGTCTTTGTGTACATATATGTATGTGTGTATGTAAAAGAAAAGATCTTCAACAAACACCATGGGATCTAATTTGACAGCCTGATGATTGCGACCTAGCAAGAAACCTGGGTAGCTGTCTATAATAAACATTTATCTTTAAAAACTCAACAAATTATATATATATATATATATATATATATATATACTAGCTAAATTACCCGGTCCATGACCGGACTAAAAAAATTAGGAACACCAGAGAGTGTTTTCAGACATATTTACATCCAAGGGTAAATAGTTATTGAAATGTTCATGAAAGTCAGACCATTGATTGATTTTTCATAGAATTTTTAAAAAAATTCTTGTCCTAACTTGTTTTTGGCTACGTTAAATTTTAGTTAATTTAACGTTGCAAATATAAAATCTTTTCTTTTTCAGTCATAATTTTCATTATTTCCGTCAGCTTAATTTTTAAAAAAAATCATCTTGAGTTTGTTAAATGTTTCTACTTCGAATGGAAAACATTTTTTCATAATAAAATTAATTTTTATGAAAGTTTCATTGTGTTGAATATAGAGGGGGGGATAAACAAAAAAACAAAACAAATTACTATACATTTAATGTTGAAAAATATTTTTGAAACTAAGTTTAATTGAAATTATACATTGCAATACTAACACAAACAACTGTCTCAATAATAGATTCAATAATTAATTTCAATGGTTAATTAAATGTCTTTGTGTACATATATGTATGTGTGTATGTATATATATATATATATGTGTGTGTGTGTGTGTGTGTGTGTGTGTGTGTGTGGAACTAAGCCACAGAGAAGGGGAAGAGAAGGACCAAGTCTGTTACCATTAGACTTAAAGATCTAACTCAAGTTTTTTGGTGGTCCCCAATGAGAGTTTAATTACTGTCTATGAATTAACATTTTGCGAATTGGGTTACAGTTTTAGGGTATTAAGGTTGTTTTTAATTACATATTGCTTTAAAAAATAAACAACAAAAAAACCAAAATACTATACATTTAACGTTGAAAAATATTTTTTTAAACTAAGTTTAATTGAAACTATACATTGCAATACTAACACAAACAACTGTCTCAATAATAGATTCAATAATTAATTTCAATGGTTAATTAAATGTCTTCGTGTACATATATGTATGTGTGTATGTATGAATGTGTGTGTGTGTGTGTGTGTGAGTGTGCGTGTGTGTGTTTATTTTATTTAGGTGTCTTTCAACTGCGATGTACATAGTTACCTCTGGGTTATCCACAAAAATAATTTGATTCTACAAATACCATTAATAAATTAGACAATTACCCGAGAATTCATGGAACATATGAAAATATACAGATCTCCATTTGATCGTCTTCGACTTTGGTCTTCATAGCTTAAGTAGCAGAGCAATTATAACAATAAAAAAGGCTTTCGAGTTCAGGAATATGTTATGTTATGCGATGCGAAGACCCCATAACCATTCAATGTAAATATAGCATTTTATGGGATTGGTGTGTGGATTCGTTTTATTAACAGTTATGTCGGACGGCTTATTCCCTGGTGTAAATAAAAGAAAAGAAGTAAAATATGCAGAGTCCCCTATAGTCGGTATCAGCCGAAGATGGAAGAAATCTATACCCTTTTCGTCAGTGCTAGATCAGGGATATTGTTTTTGCTGAACTGGACCGTATGCTTTACTGATGCTTTACTCCACAGATCAGATTACTCAAGCTGCGCTACTCGTACGCTGTTGGCGAGGGCCGGTATCGGACGGGGAACCGTGGGATTCAAAGATACACGACAATGAAATGCAAAGCACAAATGACGGGTAACTTGCTAGTTTCCACTTCTTTCCAATTCGTCGACGAAAAACAGAATATATATCACAACAGGGTTCCTCTTTAGTTTACCGTAATCTAAGGAACTAAGCCACAGAGAAGGGGAAGAGAAGAACCAAGTCTGTTACCATTAGACTTAAATATCTAACTCAAGTTCCCTAGACACATAAGTGAAACATATCTCCAGGCAGATCGAGTTTGCTATTCTGATAATACTTAACCGTGTGTTATTTTGGGAAGTAAGCGTAGCATAAGAGAATTCATTATGTTGCCTAGCGACGGAAAAGTGGACCCAATACAAAGAAATTGTCGAACGATGCCGGCGTAATGCATGGACGAATTACTAAGATCTAATAGTATTTGTCTGCAGGGGTTTTGCAGAGCACTCGTTATGCAGAGCACTTTTCAAAAATCAGAATAGTAGGCACGATTGGGACAAAAACGCTGAAGGATATCACTAATGGAGTTCTGACCGCTTCCAAATGGATTTTGGCCAAAGGGATCTGAACCTTGGAAAAGGAATGAAAAGTACTCGACACATTACAATAAACACTTCCTAAACAAACCCACTTTGGGAGACTGTGAAGACCAGCTTTAAGAAAGTATAGAAAGGAACAAGTCATTGTGTCCCGATTACGCATTGGTCAAACAATACTAACTAATGCACTCCTATATACTCAAACAAGAACAACAACCACAGTGTCAAACATGACGAACATCTTTGACTGTTAAACACTTATTCATGGAATGCAGGGTTTTTGCTCATGTCAATGCATTTTTATAGTAAAAATCATTTCCAATGTATTTTTCTAGTAAAAATCCTTTCCAATGCATTTTTATAGTAAAAATCCTTTCCAATTCATTTTTATAGTAAAAATCATTCCTAATAAACCACTATGGGAGACTGGAGACCAGCCTTAAGGAAGTCTAGGATGGAACAAGTCATTGTGTCCCGATTACACATTGGTCACACAATACTAACTAAGGCACTCCTATATATTCAAACAAGAACAACCACAGTGTGAAACATGTTAAATAAATTTGACTGTTAAACACTTATTCATGGAATGGAGGCTTTTTGCTCACATCAGGAACCGTTATTTTAATGCAAACAATATGAAAGATCTATTTGAAAATGTCAACATAGAAGACATTCTGTCATTTTTTAAGGAAATTGAATTATACCATAGAATATAGACATAAACTTAATCAATACCATACAACAAGATCCGCAATGGTGGTGATACATTGTTAAAACTAATTACTACAAAATTATGAATATAAATACAAAACATATATTACTTCCTAACCGCAAACATGACATAACCCCTGACGGGTTGATATACCGTTAGAATCAATCAACCAAACAATCATCGAAATATTTATGCTCATTGGCTGGAGGTGGTGGACGTATTTCCATTGAAACAGTCAAATTATTTAAATCTCATATCACTTGATATTTCAATGATAAGGTGCGTGAAAAAGGACTCTATAGAGGACGCAAAGTGAAACACACACACACACACATATATATATATATATATATATATATATATATATATATATATATATATCAGAACAAGTGATACATATGTTGAAAGGATGAATAAATAAAGGAACGAAAATGTTAAATGGATAAAAATGGTTCAATGATATGCAACTGTTTTGGCCGAGTGTTTGTCCATGTACACATTGTATTCTATTTGTTATATTTTATATGTGAATACATTAATAATAGAAACATTTTTTAAAAAGTAAGTATACAAAGAAAACGGACTTCTTCAGGGCAAGATGTTTGATATTTCTAAATATATATATGTTTTAAGTTTAATAAATATCTATCTCTGTAGCGAAAAATCTTACATTAGCGCAATGGTTTGCTTTTGTCTACAAAACGCCTATCCTGCATCCTGTCGGCTTAGAATACACCGGCTGCCCCTCTGCAGAGGTGTAAGAACCCTCTCTATGGGGTGACCTGTTGGCCGTGGGTGGCGACCTGTAAGAATGGAGGCCTAGAGGCAGAGAAGTCTATAACATTCAACACTCTATTTTGGTCCTTACTTAGGCTGGACGGGTGGGTGAAGAGGCCCCCTCTGATCAATCCGCTGGTCACGTTAAGCCTTGGCACCAATATGTTTGTCTCAACCCTATTACCCTGATGACAAGCCCCGACCCTTCTCATCAAATACGTTCTAGAAGACGGTGGTTGATGGTCTTATTGACCTGGGTTTGACGTTAAACTCAATCTGATGGTTAAGTCCGAAATCTAGTTCTGGAACTCAGGAGATATGGAGTACTCCTTCATCAGGAACCCGAGATCAGTATTGATTACAAGGCATCACAGAAAACCACACACGATGCCGGGAGAATATGTATAATTCGTCTATATATATATCTATAGGTATATCTATATCTACCTATCTATGTATCTATCTATGTATCTATCTATATATTTATATTTATATTTATATCTATATATATATATATAATATATATATATATATATATATATGCATATTATGCGTATATATATTATATATATAATATATATATAATATTGCAATATTGTGGTGTACATTGCAACAGTCAAGCTCATCTATTTATTTATCATATTATCTTGGTGCTGTCTCTGCGGACCCAGCCATCCAACCGTCCCTTTTATCAAATATTTAGATGATGTACGACTCTCTATAAGAAAATGTTAAAAAGCAAAAGTCTCCCAGCAGGGAACCACCATTTTATCACCGGGAAATGCGCCAAACAAAACGATGGGAGACGAAATAAGGAAGTCAGATGGTATCGATCTAGAAAATAAACAATGGGAATTATGAAATTATATTATTATTTCAACACACCTCGAACATTATATATATATATATATATATATATATATATATATATATATACCACACACACACAACACATATATATATATATATATATATATATATATATATATATATATATTGAGACGAATTTTAAATCATTTTAAATCATTATTACAGTAAAGCCATTTACAATATTTTTTATAGATAAAATCATTTCAAGTGCGTTTTCATAACTGTATTATTATATATTTTCATTTTCAACATTAACATTATTCAGTGTGTTTTTATTGTATAGATTATTTCCAATACATGTTTTTATTAAAATCATTTCCAATACATTTTCATAATCAAAGTTATTTACAACGCATTTTCTTGTAAAAATCATTTCTAATTCATTTTCATTGTAAGAATCATTTTCAGTGTATTTTATTGTAAAGATTATTTCTAATTCATTTTTATATTAAAATCATTTCCAATGCATTTTCATAGTCAAAATCCTTTTCAGCGTATTTTTATTGTAAATATTATTTCCAATTCCTTTTCATTGTAAAAATCCTTTTCAGTGTATTTTATTGTAAAGATTATTTCAAATTCATTTTTATATTAAAATCATTTCCAATGCATTTTCATTGTAAAAATCAAATTCAGTGTACTTGTATTGTAAAAATCATTTCCAATTCCTTTTTATATTAAAATCATTTCCAATGGATTTTCATAGTCAAAATCTTTTCCAATGCTTTTTCATAGTCCAAATCCTTTTCAGTGTATTTTTATTGTAAATATTATTTCCAATTCATTTTTATATTAAAATCATATCCAATGCATTTTCATAGTGAACATTTTTTTCAGCGTATTTTTATTGTAAATATTATTTCCAGTTCATTTTTATATTAAATCATTTGCAATGCATTTTCATAGTCAAAATCCTTTTCAGCGTATTTTTATTGTAAATATTATTTCCAATTCATTTTTATATTAAAATCATTTCCAATGCATTGGAATAGTAAAATTTATTTCCAATTCCTTTTATATTAAATCATTTGTAATGCATTCTTATACTAACAATAATTTTCAATGTATTTTTCAATGCATCTTTATAATTAGATAATTTCTTGCTTTCTATAGTAAAGACATTCCCGGTTCATTTTTATAGTAAATTGATTTTCAGTGCGTTTATTTAGTCAAACACATTTCCAATGCATTTATATAATAAAACATAATTTTCAAAGCATTTTTATACAAACAACATTTCAAATGCATTTTTATAGTAAAAATAACATTCACTGGGTAAATAAAGCTGCAGTGTCGATTGTTCTCGATAAATTTTGAGCACAACTCCTAATTAAATGAAAATGGACGTTCCATTCATTTTTCCTTTCGGTATCGGTAAATACAGCTTCGGTCTTGATACATTTTCAACACAACTCGTATATATATATATATATATATATATATATATAATTATATATATTATATATATTTATATAAGAGGTTTTATAATTTGCTGGAAGCATTGTGTATATATTGGTTTGGAGGTTGATTTTGAATGCAATAACGATGCAGGTGTAAAAAAAAAAATAAGGTAACAATGGTGTTGTGTGTTAACCTGTACTTTATTCTTGAATTTTCGAGATAAAATCTCTTATTTCAGAAGATCACTGGAACTGAAGTCGTCTTGTTATGGCATTTCTAGTTAAATGAAAATTTTTTTTTGAAAATGATGGTATTTTTATAACTGTATTCTCGTGTTGCATGTTTACGTAAATGCGTTTTTTTTTTTGTTTGTACGTGTGCGTATGTTGTCATGCGCGTGTGCATGAAAATGCGTGTAGACTGTGACATTATGACTGTATCCACGCGCGGGTGTGCATATGAATAACTGTATCCATGTGCGTATGAAAGAGCGTATTTGTGTTTGGTGGCCCTGGTGATGTATAATATTTCGTGTTGGATGTAATATAAATCAATTAATCATTTCTATTATAATTATTATAATTATTATTATTTTCATTATTATTATTAATATATATATATATATAATATATATATATATATATATATATATATATATTGGTTAGGAGGTTGATTTAGAAGGCATCACAATGCAGTTTGGAATAAATAAAAAATAATAATACGGTAACAATGGTGGTGTGTGTTGACCTGTATTTTTTTTAAAAATATTTAAAAAATACAGGTCAACACACACACCATTGTTACGTATTATTATTTTTATTTATTCCAAACTGCATTGTGATGGCCTTCTAAATCAACCTTAACCAATACATACACATGCTTCAAGCAAATTATGAAACTCTCTTATATATATATATTATATATTATATATATATATATATATATATATATATAGATAGATAGATAGATGAGGAGTGAAAGATTTGAATAAATCCAACAAAATATTTAAGGATTTTCTCTAAAATATTTTCAAACAAAAAAATATATCCCCGGTCTCCTAATACTCATCGGACATCAGCACATTTGACCCAATTTAATATTGAAAATTATTTTTTTAAACTAAGTTTAATTGAAATTATACATTGCAATACTAACACAAACAACTGTCTCAATAATAGATTTGATAATTAATTTCAATGGTTAATTAAATGTATAGTAATTTGGTTTTTTTTGTTTATTTTTTAAAGCAATACGTAATTAAAAACAACCTTAATCCCCTATAACCGTAACCCAATTCGCAAAATGTTAATTCATAGACTGTAGTTAAACTGTCATTGAGGACCACCAAAAAACTTTCCGTTTTAATTTTCCGACCTAAATAAGAAGTCAGCCCATTTTTGATTGGCAAGTTGGGTCTTACTTGTCGGATTTTTGGTCTGAGCCTCATTAGGGTCTCAATGTAGGCCTCAGTTTAATAAAAAGCTTCACATGTACTAAAGAAAATGTTATTACCTTTTGAATCACCCTCGTACGTGCCATAAACTAGCACATACCAAAATATTGCAAACCTTTTGGTCCACCCTAGTACAAGAGTATTGCAACTTTAAAATATAAACAGGTTTCTTAGTAGTGCGAATATGCCGCGAACTATTTCAGGAAGAACACAAAAGATGCCGTTAGGAAAAAATAAGAAAAGCAGATGATGTATATATAGTTCAGCGCTTTCTCATGGCGGTTAAAACAAAAGCAAAAATTGTTGTCATGACATGGATTGACTTCGGAAAAGCCCTTGACATGGTCTCGCAAACATGGATAATTCAATTCTTAGAATGCGCAAAATACCCGTAAAATATACAGAATTTAAAAAAGTAAAATAAAGAACTTTAAAAACATTACAAAGATTTTGAGACACGGATGAAAAAAAATATTCAATTATAAATAGGAATAAAAATATGAACTGATATTTTAGCCTGACGGAGGGGGGGGGAGGTCCAGTCGGGGGGGGGGGTCAGTCTGGGTGGTAGGGTCCAGTGAGATTCGGCCGCTGGATCAGATGTAGGAAATTAATAGCATCAATACCAGCGGGCTATTTCCACAGGCAATACCTGCCCCATTGATTTAAAGGGCCTATAGCAGTTAAACTCACGTTTTCTCACTGTTTGCAGTAGTCTCTTTTACAAATTTAGTTTCATAGACAGTAAGTAGTAAAGCCTCTTGAGTACCATATTGCTGGCATTAGCCCAATAGCGAAAGACTCTACCACTTTTTTCCGCTTGCGTTAGACCAGGGATATTGTTTTTTGTGTTCTGAGGTGGAGCACCGCAGCCTAGCATCAGCTTCCCACTTCACCGCAGATCAAAGTTGTGGCTAATCATGCACTGAATTTGCGAGGGCAGGTATCGAAGGCGGATGCTCTACCAAGTGTACTATTGGCTGCAGTAAAAGTAAAATCGGTGGATTAGCCTAATGCCGGTATCAGGCCTGTGAGATTTTTTCTTGCTGAGGTGGACCGCCACACCAACCGTTAACTCCTATATACTAATTTACTGCACAGATTATAGTACTCAAGTACGTTGATTTGGTGAAGACCGGTATCGAACCCGGAACCTTGCCATTCCTAGGCAAATGCACTACCGACCAGGCTAACAAAACAAATCAAAAGCTGTTACGTTGATTGTCAACCTTGACAGAATACAATGAATCAGAAAAAGAAAAGAAATAATTACAAAAAATATCTAGAGTTAGAAGTTGGTGGAGTGGCCTAATGTCGGTATCAGGCCTGCGAATTTTTTTTCTTGCTGAGGTGGACCGCCACACATTTCGTCAACTCCCATATGCTAATTTACCCAAAATTACTCAGATTACGCAAGCTGTATTGTTCATAGGCTGATTTGGCAAGGACCGGCATCGAACCCGAAACCTTGCCATTCGTAGGCAAATGCACTACCGACTAGGTTAAAAAAAAATCAAAAGCTGTTACTTTGATTGTCAGCCTTGACGGAATACAATGAACGAGAAAAAGAAAAGAAATGATTAGAAAAAATATCTGGAGTTAGAAGTCGGTGGAGTGACCTAATGTCGGTATCAGACCTTGTAGATTTTTCTTGCTGAGGTGGACCGCCACACCTTCCGTCAACACCCATATGTTATTTACCGCACAAATCAGATTATTCAAGCTGTAATATTCATACGCTGATTTGACAAGGACCGGTATCGAACCGGGAACCTTGCCACTTCGAGGCAAATGCGCTACCGAAAAGGCTATTAAAAAAATCAAAAGCTGTTACTTTGATTGTCAACCTTGAAAGAATACAATGAACGAGAAAAAGAAAAGAAATTATTACAAAAAATATCTAGAGTTAGAAGTCGGTGGAGTTGCCTAATGTCGGTATCAGGCCTGCGAATCTTTTTTTTTCTTTTTTTGCTGTGGTGGACCTCCACACCTTCCGTCAACTCCCATATGCAGATTTACCCAAAATTACACAGATTACACAAGCTGTATTATCCATAGGCTGATTTGGCAAGGACCGGCATCGAACCCAGAACCTTGCCATTCCTAGGCAAATGCACTACCGGCTAGGTTAACAAAAAAATCAAAAGCTGTTACTTTGATTGTCAACCTTGACAGAATACAATGAACGCGAAAAAAAAAAAAAAGAAAAGAAATGATTAGAAAAAAATATCTGGAGTTAGAAGATGTTTCTAATCCAGTGGTGAAAAAATACAGTAAAGAAATTTTTTTTGTCTGAAAGCCACGGGTATTTTTCTGTTGCGAAATGGGAGTCATTTCTTCTTTGGTTGTGATTAGAATTCCATTTGTGGTTGAGGAATTCGTAGCAAAATTAAGTTTCGCATGGGGATATGACTGGTTAGTGCCAGAGATCGCTTGCGGATATTGCTAGTTCTTGATTTTTAGTGGGAAGATGCACTTGGAAAAAAAACGGATGCGAAAGAACATGTAGAAAAGAAATTGGAGAGAGAAAACAAAAAGCAGTAAAAACAAGGCAAAATAAAACAACAATACATAGACAAAAAAAACTCGAAAAGGGGAAGACTGGTAAACGATAATTGAAATTATAAAGAAAAATAAACAAGAATGGAAGAATGGTATTAAATGAATGAAAAATGGGGGGAAGTGAAAGAAAAAAGAGGAAAGATGATTGGAAGGAACAGTGAAGAAGAAAAAAAGCGATGATGTAAACGAAAACTAAAAGAGAGGAAGGGAAGAATGAAAGGAAAGGAAATTGCCAGATAATGGAAGGAAAAAGGTCGGAATGGCTGAAAGCAACAAGTCAAAAGGAATAGAAAGAAAGAAAAAGTCAATAAATAGCAGAGAGGATGGGGAGAGAATAAAAAAACGATAGAAATAGAGAAAGAAAGAAAGAAAGAAAGAAAGAGAGAGAAAGAAAGATATATACTGAAAAGGACAATGGCCAGTTGAAGGAAGAAGGTAACCTGTTGAAAGGAAGAGATTTACAGGAAAAAAGAAAGGAAAAGAGAAAGGAAAAACAGAGAGAAAGAAAGAAGAAATTAAGAAAGAAAGAAAGAAAGAAAGAAAAAGAAACGATGAACAGCAAAGAGGATGTGGAAAGAATAAAAAGAAAAAATAAAAAAAGAAAGAAGAAGATATAAATAAATAAAGAAAGAAAGAAAGAAAGAAAGAGAGAAAGAAAGATATATACTGAAAAGGACGATGGCCAGTTGAAGGAAGACATACTTGAAAGAAAGAAGGTAACCTGTTGAAAGGAATTTTTACAGGAAAAAAGGAAAGGAAAAAAGAGAGAAAAAAGAGAGAGAGAAGAAAGTAATCAGAAAGAAAAGAAAGAAAGAAAGAGAAAGAAAGAAACGATGAACAGCAAAGAGGATATGGAAAGAATAAAAGAAAAAGGATAAAAATAAGGAAAGAAGAAAGAAGAAAGAAAGAAGAAAGATATAAATAAATAAATAAATAAATAAGAAAGAAAGAAAGAAAGAAAAGGACGATGAGTTGTGGTAAGACAGGAAATAAGCTGAAAGGGATATAAAGAAAGAAAGAAAGAAAGAAAGAAAGCTGAAAGAAAGAATGAATGAAAATAGAAAGAAAGAAAGAGACAGACAGAACACGGCGATGACCTATTGAAGGAAGACATACTTGAAAGAAAGAAAGAAGGTAATCTGTTGAAAGGAATAGTTTTGCAGGAAGAAAGAAAGGAAAAGAGAGAGAGAGAAAGAAAGAAGGAAAGAAAGAAAGAAAGAAAGAAAGAAACGATTAACAGCAAAGAGGATGTGGAAAGAATAAAAAGAAAAAGAATAAAAATAAAGAACGAAATAAAGAAAGAAAGAAAGAAAGAAAGAAAGAAGGAAAAATATAAATAAATAAATAAAGAAAGAAAGAAAGAAAGAAAGAAAGAAAGGGACGATGTATTGAAGTAAGACAGACTAGAAAGCAAGAAGGAAATAAGCTGAAAGAAAGAAAGAAAGAAAGAAAAGGATTATGATCATTTAAAAGGGAACAGACTGGAAAGAATGAAGGAAAGAACAATAAACAGCAAAGATGGTATGAAAAGAATAAAAAGAAAAAAAAACGGTAGAAATAGAGAAAGAGAAAGAAAGACAGAAAGAAAGAGAAAACGATGAAAGAGACTAAAAACGACGATGACCGGTTGAGGGAAGAGATGCTGGGAAGGAAGAAGGTAACCTGTTGAAAGGAATAGTTTTACAGGAAAAAAGAGAAAGGGAAAAGGAAGGAAAGATAGAAAGAAAGAAAGAAAGAAAGAAAGAACGAAAGGAAGACAACAGAAAGAAAAGCACGATTATTAGCTGAAGGACGAGCGACTGGAAAGAAAGATAAACCTGAGCTGAAATGAATACACAGAAAGAAAGAAAGAAAAAAAGAAAGAAAGAATGAAAGAAGAAAAAAAAAGAAAGGACGGTGATCAGTTGAAGGAAGACAAACTAGAAAGAGAGAAGGAAATGAACTGAAAGAAAGAAAGAAAGTCATGAAAGAAAGAAAGAAGAAAGAAAGAAAGAAGAAGAAAAAACAGGAAAGAGCGTATGGAAAGAATAAAGAAAAAGCGGTAGAAATAGCGAAAGAGAAAGAAAAAGAAAGAAAGAAAAAAAGAAAGAAAGAAAGAAAGAAAGACAAAAAGAAAGAAAGAGGGAAAGAAAGAAAAGAATGATGATCAGTTGAAGGAAAACAGGCTAGAAAGAAAGAAGGAAATGAACTGAAAGAAAGAAAGAAAGAAAGAAAGAAAGAATGAAAGAAAGAAAGAAAGAAAGAGGGAAAGTAATTAAGAAAGAAAGAAAGAAAGAAAGAAAGAAAGAAAGAAAGAAAGAAAGAGAAAGAAAATAATGATGATCAGTTGAAAGAAGACAGGCTAGAAAGAAAGAAGGAAATGAACTGAAAGAAAGAAAGAAAGAAAGAAATAAAGAAAGTGAGAATGAATGAATAAAAGAAAGACAGAAAGAAAAGAACAATGAACAGCAAAGAGGGTATGGAAAGAATAAAAACAAAAACGGTAAAAGGAGAAAAAAGAAAGAGAAAGAAAGGGAGAAAGAAAGAAAGAAAGAAAGAAAGAAAAAAAGAAAGAGAAAACGAAGGACGATGACCAGTGAAGGGAAGACATGCTAGAAAGAAAGAAGGTAACCTGTTGAAGGAATAATTTCACAGGAAAAAAGAAAGGAAAAGTGAAAGAAAGAAAGAAAGAAAGAAAGAAAGAAAGAAAGGACGGTGATCAGTTGAAGGAAGACAGGCTAGAAAGAAAGAAGGAAATAAGCTGAAAGGAATATAAAGAAAGAAAGAAAGAAAGAAAGAAAGAAAAATGAAAAGAACGAAAATAAAGAGAAAGAAGAGACAGACAGAAAAGGGCGATGACCTGTTGAAGGAAGACATGCTATAAAGAAAGAAGGTAAACTGTTAAAGTAACAGTTAGAAAGAAAAAAAACAAACAAACAAATGCAAACAAAACAGGTCGATGAGTACAGAAACGAGGCAATTAATTAAGAAGGAAAGATGTGGAAGTGAATAGAAAGAAAAAAATAGATAAAAAAGAAAAAGAAAAAGAAAGAAAGAAAGAAAGAAAAGGGGGTGATCAGTTGAAGGAAGACAGTCTGGAAGATATATAATATATATATATATATATATATATATATATATATATATATATATATATATTATATTATATATATTAGAAATGGATATCCGATCTCCCAACAAGCTAAAGAGGCGATTCTTCCAGGCTGTGGTAGTGTCGGTACTTCTGTATGGCTGTACCACTTGGACCCTAACGAAGCGTCTTGAGAATAAGCTAGATGGGAGCTGTACGAGAATGCTACGGACGGTCCTGGATAGGTCGTGGAAGCAGCACCCCACAGAAGAGCAACTATATGGCCACCTGCCCCCCATCTCACAAACCATACGAGTGAGACGGACTAGACATGCAGGTCACTGCTGGAGAAACAAGGACGAGATCGTAAGCGACGTACTACTGTGGAAGCCAGCACATGGGCGCGCTAATGTGGGCCGCCCAGCCAGGACCTATATTAACCAACTATGTAGGGATACTGGCTGCAGCGCAGAGGAGCTGCCGGAGTCAATGAATGATAGGGAAGGCTGGCGAGAGATCATCATGGATATCCGTGCAAACTGCACGACATGATGATGATGATGATATATATATATATATACGTGTGTGTGTGTGTGTGTGTGTGTGTGTGTGTGTGTGTGTGTGAAGAAAAGGAAGTGAATCCGACGGTATGTAGTATATTAAGAAATAATATTTTTGAAATATGACGTCAAATAAATATTCCATTTATCGCAAAAGATTTATACACACACGCGCAACCACACATTCATAAACACATAAAAAATGCACAATCCTTTTTTCGATACACACACTTACACATTTTAATACTCACACCGCAAAAAAGAATATTTGACGTCATATTTCAAACCGTCCATTTTTTCAACGTTCTTTTTTCTCAGACTTCAAATTTTAAACAAACTAATAAACAAGGACTATTACTCGCTTTTCTCATTATTCTGTGATAAAAATTTTTATTACCTTGCATATACCAACAAAAGCCCTGAAGATGATCTGATTAATAGATCGAAACACTGCAGCGTCGGCCAATAAACTTACCACTCAACTCATTTGAACCTGTGTTTTTTAAATTTTTCTTTATATATATATATATAATATATATATATATATATATATATATATATATATATGCATGTTTTGTTAAACTCGACGGACAATTTTTGTCTGACGCGTATTTTTTTTCAATCCTTTTTAATTTTACGGCCATATTTTTTATATCAGGGTGGAATTGGTGCAAGAATCTACTAATGGTTCTAACACGAGTACTTCTGCCCTACTTAGTGCTATCATCAGGTGTGAAATGTGTTCCATTGTTTCTTTTTAAGTAAACAGTAGCAGTAGGAATAAGTAGGAAGAGGGGCTTTTGAGCCCCTCTTCAAAAGTCTATAAGAATGTTATGTGGAATGTTGGGAGGGGAATTGGCTGGAAATTATAAGCATTTGAGCATATGTTGGCTTGTTTCGAAGATGATTTTGATTAACAGTTTACACCTGATGATGGCACTAAGTAGTGCAAAAAGTACTCGTGTTAGAACCTTTGGTAGATTCATACATCAACTGCACCCTGATATAATGATAGCGTCAGACAATAATTGTGCCACGTGTTCAACAAAACATGCATAAAAGAAACAATGCTGCCAAAATATACTTATATATATATATATATATATATATATATATATATATATTATATATTAATATATATATATGAAGTGGACAAACACTGTGTTTTGAAATGGCGAAGGCCGACAATTTTTGGAAGATTATGTGCTTAATTAAAGTCATACCTAATTTGTTAATTAATTAATTATAATTAAATGAATTAGGCGTGCATATCAGTTTAAATATAAAGCGTAAACAAATCGAGTAAAAGTCGATCTTTGTATGTACATTTCAGCCTATTAGCCCTCATCAGCAGAGCTATAGACAGGGCAGTGCTTTTAACGAATTAGGAATGACTTTAATTAAGCACATAATATTTCAATATATATATATATTATATATATATATATATATATAATATAGTCTGTTTAAGTGGCCAGTACATCTCAGGTTATTTCGTGCATACCAGTTCTCTTCAGGATGGTCCTGTTTGAAACATGTTGCCACCATTTGACATTTAATATAATTCATAACCAAACAATTGCTAATTAATCCGTTCATCTTATATCTTTGCTTAGTAAACCTTTTCTCCTTTTCTTTAATACTCACTGTTTTCTTTCTATTATTTCTGTGTTAGCTCTTATACTGACGTTACCACATCTCTAAAAGTGACAGACTATTCACATTTTATCTCATTGTGGCTGAACTTGCAAATCGGTCGGAAAATTAAAACATAGTACAGGGTGACCCAGAAAAAACAGAACCCTAAATCCTAATCCATACCCTACCCCCCCCCTAGTTAAAATTAACAGTTTTATTACAGAATTTGTGGGTTCTGTTTTTTCTGGGTCGCCCTGTATACATAGTGACTTAGAAAAAACAGAACCCAAATCATTTATTTATGTTCCCATTAAACTAACCCTAAACCCCAACCCTAAACCTAACCCTAAATCCTAACAAAAACCCTACCCACCCCCGTTAAAATTAACAGTTTTATTACAAAACTTGTGGGTTTCTGTTTTTTGGGGGGTCACCCTATATACATAGTGACCCAGAAAAACAGAAAACAAATTATTTATTTATTTTCCCATTAAACTAACTCTAAACCCCAGCCCCAACCCTAACCCCCACCCTAACCCTAAACCCCTCTAGTTAAAATGAACAATTTTATTACAAAATTTCTGGACACTGTTTTTTCTGGGTCACCCTAATTTTCCGACCGATTTGCAAGTATTGCCCTCATTGTTTCGAAACGACTGGTGCGTGTGCAGACCCCATCAAAAACAAGTCCTATGAAATAACCTAGTGTCTACAGTAATGAATTGTCGTTGTTGTTGGTTTAGATCTTCAAAGGTTTTGACCGTCATTGGCATTTCGTTGCGCAGTCCATTGTTTTGCGTCTCATAACTCGTTCAAATGTTTGACTTTCCGGCGCGCTGAGCCGATTTCTTGGTAATCTCCAAAGTATTCGATAATCCGGATCATCTCCAACAGAGGCCCTTAAATGTTGTAAATCTCGGATTTTATTTCGCTGAAGCCACTGCCGACTTCAACTGCTCAAACACAAGTCAATGTGTCCTTCTGGTGTCATGAATGTTATATATATATATATATATATATATATATATATATATATATATACTAGCAAATATATGCACCCTCTGGGTGCAAGTATTTTAGTTAAATTTTATAATAAAATATGATATTAAGTTAGAAAGGCTAATGAAACTGAATAAGAGTGTAGATAAAAAGATTTTGAACAGAGGGGTATGATTGAAAAATAGAACAGCTTTGAAACTAACTCTTCGATCATTTTCCGTTACTCCCGTCTTTCATTGGTAAATTTTCCTAATTAAACTGTTTAGTTAAAATAGGAAGTAAAGAATAATATTACAGTTATTTCTTCTTGTTAAGGGATTTCTTTTAAGATTTATTGAAGAGATTTTTGCTCATATTCACTAAGATAAAACCAACCAATTAGAAATCAATAATACTAAGCATATATTTATTAAAATCAATATTTTAAGATTAATATGCAATTAGCCTTCCCATTCATATTGTAAACCTCTATTTTGTTGTATATATAAATACAATTGCATGTTATTTGTATGTAGATATGGTGTAAGTAATGTAAAACAATTTTATTAATAATTGAGGTTTAAATAAAAATAAAATCATGGAGAATGTGATGTAAATAACTAAAGGAATTGTGACTTGTATAGTAATATAGTTTCGGTTACAGACAGACAAACCCACAATCTCCATTATAATAAGATATATATATATATGTGTGTGTGTGTGAATGGGAAATGAATCCGACAATATGAGGAAAAATGAGTAAAGAAAAGAAATGTAGATGGATAAAAATGAATTTTATCGATATCATTTTTAATAGGAAAAATGCATAAAATGTTCCGTACACAGATTTTGCCGACCTTCATCAGAGTAGTATTTTTATTTTTTTATTTTTTAATTTTTTTTGTTGAAAAATCTATGTACGGAACATTTTATGCATTTTTCCTATTATTATTATCATCATCATTTCAACTCCATCTGATTATTTTAATAATAATAACGTAAATCCGTATACATTTTGATAAACAGACCGAAACACATGTGTAAGTGATATCGATTAAAAGTGATATCGATAAAATTCATTTTTATCCATCTACATTTCTTTTCTTTACTCATTTTTTCCTCATATATATATATATATATATATATATATATATATACTAGCAAATATATGCACCCTCCGGGTGCAAGTATTTAAGTTTAAATGTAATAAAATATTAGATTAAATCAGAAAGGCTAATGAAACTAATTAAGAATTCAAATAAAAAGATTTGAAATGGAGGGGGCATAATCGGAAAATAGAACAACTGAAACTTACTCTTTCATCACTTCCGTTTTTCAATGCTAAATTTTCCTAATTTAACCTTTAGTTAAAATAGGAAGTAAAGAATAAAATTACAGTTATTTCTTCTTGTTAATGAATTTCTTTTAGGATTTATTGAAGAGATTTTTACTCATATTCATTAAGATAAAACCAAACAATTAGAAATCAATAATACCAAGCACATTTTTATTAAAATCAGTTTTTTTAATATCAATATGCAAATTAGCTTTACGTTTACACTGAAAACTGGTATTTTGTTGTATATATAAATACAATTGCATGTTATTAGTATTTAGGTAAGGCCAACAGTATTAATAATGTCAAGCAGTTTTATTATTAATTGAGGTTTAAATAGAAATAGAATCATGGAGAATGTGATGTAAATAACTAAGGTAATTGTGACTTGAGTAGTAATATAGTTTCGGTTACAGACAAAAAAACACACAATCTCCATTATAATAAGATATATATATATATATATATATATATATATGGTTACCATGAGAAGAGAAGAGAGGAGGAATGGATGATTTTACATGGTCAACAGTTGTGAAGGTAGTGGAAGAAACATCAACGAAATAAGTGTTAAAAAATGAGTGCATTTTACATATGGAAAGTATTGAGGCCAATGGTAACGAGACCTCTCCACTATGAGCAGGATGTGACACAAGGTCAATTTTTAAGCTGAGAGACTATGTATTTACCCAACCTCTCCACTATGAGCAGGATGTGACACAAGGTCAATTTTTAAGCTGAGAGACTATGTATTTACCCAACTTCTCCACTATGAGCAGGATGTGACACAAGGTCAATTTTTAAATGGAGTACAACTGGTTTGAATTCAGAATTTTCCATCTCCTAGATAAGTTGCCATACCAAGGTTAAAGAGCACAGATTGACCCACTATTTATCCATAGTTGGATTCAATAGGTTGGATAAAAATGGCCTCGTCCAGGATTTGAACTTGGGTCAATATGTCCATTTCCTACGATGATAACCATTACACCACAAGACCCCTTCTTATATATATATATATATATATATATATATATATATATATATATATATATATATGAGAGTATGCAAACAGTTTGTTTGAGATGGAGAGAGCTGACAAACACGGCACGCAAAAACTAGCTAAGAATAAATTGTTTTAGTATGGTGCATAAAATAATACTCAAAATCCTGACCATTGACAATACCTTTCTTCATGATTTTGAATGGATTTCAATAGCTTGTTTTGTTTTACGGCATGTAACACCTCGGTAGGTTATTTAATGCCGACCAAATTTTGAAAGATTCGTAGCGATTGTTTGGTAGAAAATTATTTAAACTCATTTTTTATATAAATAATATTCTGTTTAACCCATAGATGGGACCCTAACAGGTACTACCACTCCGGGTCAGAGTGAATCAGGGAGCAATGTAATTTAATGCCGATAATGTTTTGAAATAAAGCCATTCTTAATGGATATCAGTTTTGTTTATAAACATTTTTTTTTTTACTATTTAACCATCTATGGGTTAAATAGGAGTGATAAACAAATGTAATTATCCATTAAGAATTGATTTTTTCAAATCTTCTATGGCATAAATGGCAGTTGATATGCCGTAAACATTAAACCCATAATGGGACCCTAACCGGTACTACCTCCGGGTCAGAGTGGACCAGGGAGTAATGGTGAGGAAGGGTGCTCCATTCCCCAAACCTAAAAACTGGAACCTCACCATCAGATAGAGTTTAGCGTCATTCCCAGGGCACGGAGACCTTCAGCCATGCCTTCTAGAACCCATATGATAAAAGTGTTGGGACTAGCCATAAGGCAATAGTTTGTGACAATCCTACAGGGCTAGGGCTTGACGTGATCAGCTGAGAAAGCCTCTCCGATCGCCCGAATGATACGTGAAATGATACGTAATTAAAGAGTCCAAAGAAAGTCGAGTTGTCAGACTACCACATCTCTATCGCTGTGATAGCTGTAACATGGTACGCTTAATTTAGCACTCCAGGTGGTAATGGGTGGTGTGTTTGTGAACTTTAAGGTGTTTTAGGAGGAAGGATTGATATAACATTGGCAACAATTGTGCTATTTCTTGGTGGGCAAGGTAGCGGAAGAAACAGTAACGAAATAAGCAACAGAAATGGGTGCATTTTATATATGGAAATATTGTAGCATTTTACACCAATGGTATCGAGACGTGAATTGATAGGTTATTAAAGACCCCAGAGAGGGAAGAGTTTTCAGACTATCACATCTCTACCACTGGGATAGCTGTAACATGATACGCTTAATTTAGCACTCCAGGTGGTAATGGGTGGTGTGTTTGTGAACTTCAGGGTGTTTTAGGAAAAAGGGCTGATGTAACATGGATAGCAGTTGTGATATATACTGGTGCGCAATATAGCGGAAGAAATAGTAACGAAATAAGCAAATAATGTCGACACAAATGCGTGCATTTTATATATGGAAAATAATGTAGCAATCGTTGGCCAATGGTTCCGAGTAGTGAATTGATGATGGGTTATTAAAGACAACCACATCTCTACCATTGGATAGTTGTAACATGATACGCTTGAGTTTGCTCTCAAGGTGGTAATGGGTGTGTGTCTGTGAATTTCTAGATGCTTTAGAAAAAAGGACACTATATTGTACATTAATAACTCGACTAATTCTGATTCAGATGAGATCCAATTTTAATACAA
>CM042177.1:1840333-1842833 GCA_023376005.1 Doryteuthis pealeii
TCCCTTTTATAGGAGAGCGTTGCGTTTGCGCTTTAGTTGGCGAGATCCCCTTCCAAAGTACTCAACCCCAGATATTTATATACTATAAAGAATATGTGCCCTTAAGATTTTTTAAAAGTTTTAATGTAATTAAATATATTAAATTAGAATGACTAACGCTTATAAAAAATATTGCTATTTTTTAAATTTTATTTTAATTTGCTTCTATATAATATCCCTCGTAGGATTGATTTTAATATTTTGGAAAATAAACCAATAATATTAGAGATCAATAGCACCAAGTACTTTAATTATCAAACCCATTTTTTTAAAACCAGTATGCAAATTAGCCACACCATACAGTATGTAAACCATTATTTCTTAGTAAAATATAAGAAACATTGTAGGATTTTAAATGCACTAATAAGGTGGGCAGTTTTGAGGCGAATCTAACATAGATTTTCATAGAGACCTCCTTAATTAATGAAAATTATTCTGTGTTAATGATTTTGACTATGAATCAAATACTTATTGATAAATTTGCGCAATTCCTGGGGGTATTGTGATGTAAATACTATTAATTTTAATTACACACACACACACACACACACACACACATATATATATATATATATATAATATATATATATATATATATGGGTGGGTGGGTGTCTGTGTGTACGTATATATATTTACCAACCCCTCCACACGAACAGGATGTGACACAAGGTCAATCTCTTAAGCGGTGTTTAACAGGTTTGAATTCAGAGTTTTCCTTCTCCTAGACCGGTTGCCTAACCAAGATTAAAGAGCCCAGTTTTCCCTACTGCTTACCCATAGCTAGAGGGAGAGCAGAATTCATACCTCTCCCAAGGTTATTAGCGCAAAGTGAAATGCAATTACCACGTCCAGGATTAGAACTCGGGGCGACGAGTTCATTTCCTATGACTTTAACCATTACACCACGCGCTTCATGTGTGTATGTATATGTCTGTGTATGTGTGTTAGAATAAAATTAGATATTGCATCGACAACTAACCTTAAATGTTGTACTTGTTTTATAAAAATAAAAATGGCGTGGGTTGGATTTCTGTTTGACTCGCCCAAAATATTTCTGTGTAAACAAAAAAGGCGGGTAACAAAGTCCAAAGTGATTTTGCGCAGTGGTTGATTGATTGGCCAAAATAAATATTGGCGGGCACAAACTTCTGGCCAATGTGTTTTATGATTTTATATATATATATATATATATATATATATATATATATATATATATATATATATTACTGAAAGTCGGACCCAAAATGGAACCCATTGAGATACCGTCCTGTTGTACATATAAATTACCTAGATGGTCGTAAAATGGGACTTCAATTGTACAGTAGAGGAGAATTTTTTTAAGGATGTTGGGATTAATTTTAAGAGGTGGATATGAAATACACAAACCCCAACACCCTCTCTGTCCTATTATTTCACAAATTACTACACCAATATATGAATTTACTAAGATCATTAATCAACTCATTTCCCCATATATACCCACTAATTACAGTTTGAAATCCAGCCATGATCTACTCCAAATCCTACGTACTTCAAAACTAGATAACAAAATTATAGCTTCACTTGATGTTGAAAATCTTTTCACCAACGTTCCGATAAAAGAAACTATAGGCATCATCATTGAAAATATTTACAGACATCCTTCATATCCACCTCTTAAAAGAGTTTTCCTTCTCCTAGACTGGTTACCTAGCCAAGGGCAAAGAGCCCATTCTGCCCTGCTGTTTACCCATAGTTGGGGGGAGAATTGGATTCATACCTTTCCCAAGGGTATTAACACTAGGTGAAATTCAAACAGCTTTATCCAGGAATTGAACTCGGGTTGACGAGTCCACTTCCTATGACCCTAACCATTAGACCACGTGACTCCATAAATGTTATTATATATATATATATATATACATTTTATATATATATATATATATATATATATATATATATATATATATATATTAGAAAACTGTAAATACATACATATATATGTTTTTTTACTTTCGGTTTTTGATCATGAAGTGAGAGTAACAAAAGTGTCAAACAATATTCAATGTGATCATCACCTACAAATGCTTGTTCTCATCAGCTATATACCGCAAATTGAACTACCGCATTTCCTGCCTAGTCATTGCCTCTAGTATTACTGTGATTTCATGATCGATAATATGTCCCAGTTCTTCAGTTGTTTGTAGCCTAGGCTTAAAGGTTTGAGCCTTCAGGTAAATCCTGAGGAAGTAATTACAAGTCGATAGATCTGATGAGCGAGCCGACCGCGGATGTCACCACATGGTGAGTATGGCTTCAATCACAAGAGCATAATGTTTACCATTCTACTGAAGAGTCATGGGGACGGCTGACTTTGGGCACCCACAGCCACTCACATTGACGATCGCCTTCGATATATATATATATATATATATATATATTATATATATATATATGTATATATATATATATATATATATTA
>CM042177.1:1847833-1875333 GCA_023376005.1 Doryteuthis pealeii
ATGCTGGCTTAGAGAGCCCAAAAGGTTCTGACCGCACCATACGGTCACCTCAAAGGGAAAGGATGAATTTTGGTGGATCTCCCTTAGCCTGACTATACCAAATTACTACGCCAAATCCAAAACACCCTAAAAACTCATTTCTTTAACTAAACCTTTTGCTTTTACTGCCCAACAGCAGTGATTCTCTTTTATATATCTACACAAAGGCAAACAGATACTCCAAACAATCTCAAAAAATGCATTTACACATATTTAGGGGTTTTTAAAACCAAGGAACTATTTTCTCTAAGGGAACATTCTTACAAGTGGGAAGACCAGGTCACAGGGTGCTTTTTTACAGTGGAGTTACCAGGTCACAGGGTACTTTTCAGGAGAAGGGGAGGGGAAAGGGTAAAACAGGCCTGATGACCATAACAAAAATACTACTACTACTACAAGCAGCCACAGGGACGGGCATCATCTACAACGTCATTCTTTCACCAACCGAGTTTGCAATTGTGTTAATTCTTTTACTAACTCAATTTGCGATTGTTTTGTTTGTTGTTAGTTTATAGATTTTTACGGCATATCAACCCGTCTGGGGTTATGTCATGCCTATCGGTTAGGAAATTATACATATCGTGTATTTATATTTATACTTTTTAGTAATTGGTTTTAACAATGTGTTAGCATTATTGGGGATCATGTTGTATGGTATTGATTTGTTTCATGTCTATATTCTATGGTATAATTTTATTTCTCTCAAAAAAGAGAGAATATCCTCCATGTTGACATTTTCAAACAGATCTTTCATGATATTTTCCACGTACCCCACTTGTACGGGTCAGGCACAAGGCCCTATTTATGTGGAACCACCCACAAGCCGAAGCTTATGGAGTGGCAGGTGAAAAATTGCGTCGATCCCGTCGGCATTCCCCCTCAAGGGGGGCGCCTCAGGCACTGGGCAATAAACCCAGCCCTGCCCCTTTAAATCAAGGGGGCAGGTGTTGCCTGGGGGGGATGGCCCCCTGGGATCGACGTTATTATTATAACAGAACCGGTCCAGCGGCCGAAGCTCACCGGACCCCCGGTCGAAACAGATCTTTCATGTTCGGCCCCAACGAGACGTCCGTCGACTGTGTTCCAGCCTCCCCATATTGGTGTACCCAGCTGATTCCCAGACGCCAATTTCTATTGTTACGTACCCCTTTCTCGATGGGTACATAAACAAGAATTCTTAAGACAGAGAGAGAGTGTGAGTGAACCAACATAGAGAGAGTGACAGACAGATAGACAGATAGTCATTTCCTTACTTGTTTTCTTCTTCTCTTTCTACTTCGGCCATGATGTGATCGCCTAGTCTTCTTTACTTGTTTGTATCCTCGTTGGGTCTTCTAACTAAGAGCGTGCGTAATTAATTAACAAGGCTTATGATCAAAGATTTTATTTGTCCGTGTACTAACCATTGTGCGGAGTGAGCCCAGCTCGCAGTCACACGTCTGCACTGCGTCACATCGTTGCTGGAAATGAAAACCTAACTATGTCAAATGATGTGACGTGCGAGATTTCCGCCCTTTACCAACGCCTGGTGTTTTTCCACGGAAACCTACCCGCCTACGTGCTGATTTGAAAGCCCTATTCTACAGGTGCTTATCAATAATCTATGCTGCCACATAGATTATGCAACACTATTTATTTGCTGTTTGCGATTGGGCCGAAGACCAGAGGGCATTTGTGCGATTGGGCCGGAGACCGGAGCGCATTTTGCGATTGGTTGGAGATCGGACGGATTTTTGCGATGTGACGAAGAAGCAACAGTTCTCGTACTTCAAGGGAATACCCAAACGAAGAGGCCAGCACCCACCTGCATGTTTTGTGATGAGCACATCAGGGGGGAGTGTGACGGAGAACGAGTACCACCGTACTCATTTGGAAAAAGAGTGAGAGTGTCTTGCCTGCCGGAGTCAAACCCGCGCCCTCCAGAATGCAAAGAAATGAGATTTAGGCGCTGGATGGATGCGAGGTGCAATTCAGGTGCCCGAATGTTGGGGCCTACACGCTTCCATCCGAATGCACGAGAATTGTGAACGGGCGAGAGGTTCGACTGATGTGCACTGATGATAAGGGGAAACGGCAACTAAAATCATTTGAACCGTAAATTTTTAGTTTGTCCTGTTTCAATTGGTTTGTATTAACCTTTATCTTAAAAGAAACCTTCGTGTGATCGACATACTTATCGAAATAAAAAAATAAAGTTTAAATAATAACAGCATGGTTTTTTTTTTCATTTAATATTTTAGATAGTAGACATTAACATTTCTTTTTAGAGTAACTGGATCAATGCAAGGTCTATTTTTTTACAATGAGACTCATAGGATTCAACTCATGATTCAGTAATAATGGATCTGCGGGACTAACTTAAAAAGTCCGCCTCTACCCAGGGGACGTCGGGTAGCCGCTGCTAGTAAATTATAAAGAAAAAACTTTCAGAGAAAAATACAAAAAAAATATTTCTTAGAAAATCATAAAAATAAAGTAATTCCATGAAGTCTTGATATTTTTTGTACTCACCTCATATAATCCAGTATATTAATATCGATCTATCAATTTATCTATCTAAGATAGTCTGTTTATATCTATATAAGTATGAAGTTAAGTAAACAAACAAATGTGTTTATTTTTTATATGGCTTTAAGCCGATAATTTTTGGAGGATATGTGCTTAATTGAAGTCATAACTAATTTTGAAAATTAATTAGTTAATAATTAATGAATTTAGGCGGGCATATATGTTCAAATGTAAGGAGCAGTCTCCCATGTCTATAACCTTGCTGATGAGACCTAATAGGTCGAAATGTACATTCAGGGATTGACATTTTCTATATAAGTATGTATATTTATCAAAATTAATTAAAAAATATACATTCATCTTAAACGGATTGGTTAAAGACCAAATAGACGGAACTTGTTTATATCACATTGGTTACTAAATGGTTACCCATCTAAGAAGTAATCAAGTTTTTTCTTTTGCGATGAAATTTAAATCCCCATCGAATCGGTTTGGCAACTGGGGACCGAGTTAGGAGTACTTTTTGAGAATGCCAACTTTAAAAAATACTCCCCCCATAACAGCTATCTTAACTTTTACCCTTTTGAAATCAAATCAAGCCGCTCTGTCGGCTGGGGCGTTAGAATGCACCGACTGCACCTCTGCAGAGGAGTAGGACTCACACAATGGGGCCACCTGTTTATCGTGGGTGGCGACCCGTGATGCTTAAGGATAAAACCCAGGTGGATAAGCAGTTCACGACTTGCAATACTCCACTTTGGCCCTATCTTGGGCTAGACGAGCGGTCGGTGAGGCCCCCTATGATCAATCGGCTGGTTACGTCAAGCCCTAGCATCTATATGATTTTCCCAACCCTATTGCTCTTACGGCAAGCCCCGACACCTTTAATCATATGGGTGCTAGAATGTCCTGGGAATGACGTTAAACTCTATCTGACGGTGAGGTTCCAGTTTTGGAGGTTTGGGGAATGTGGAGCACCCCTTCATCCCCATTGCTCCCTGGTCCACTCTGACCCGGAGTGGTAGTACCTGTTAGGGTCCCATCTATGGGTTAAATAGAAAAATGTATTTATAAAAAAATTGTACTATCCATTAAGAATTGATTTATTACAAAACTTTATAGGCATTAAATGACCCACAGAGGTTGATATGCCGTAAAACCAAACTGAACCAAATCAAATCAAGAACAAAACATGTGGAAATGTATTATGGGATAGGTTATCCGGCCTCACCGGATACTAGCAGCAGTCCCTTAGGGTCACATGATGCCAGCTATAAAAGAAGGAGCACCGAAGAATTCGGACTCTTTTTGCCTTCACCTCTGGCTAGCAACACTTGTCTGTATCGTTAGTGGCCAAAGACGGCGATGAATCGGAATTATTAACACTAGCAAATATATGCACCCTCCGGGTGCAAGTATTTAAGAGTCTATTATTTTTAGAGGGTTGCTATGATCAATGTATTAGTTATTAAATATGTTTATTGTTATTTTATTAATGTTAGTTTTTTTATGAATATCGCCTCAAGAATTTAAAGGCGTTTCTTATTATATTTTTTTAGTATTTTAGTAAGGATATATGTATATAGATATGCATATTCAATATATATATATATATATATATATATATATATATATATATATATATAATGAGGAAAGAGTAAAGAAAAGAAATGTAGGTGGATAAAAATGAATATAATCGATATCACTTTTAATCGATATCACTTACACATGTGTTTCGGTCTGTTTGTCAAAAATGTATACGGATTTACGTTATTATTATTATTAAAATAATCAGATGGAGTTGAAATGATGATAATAATAATAATAGGAAAAATGTATAAAATATTCCGTACACAGAGAGATTTTTTACGACCTTCATCAGAGTGTGTTTTTTTATTTTTTTGAAAAAAAAATATATACAATCACACACAATATATATATATATATATATATATATATATATATATATATATATATATATTCTATAAATGTGTTGCTATTGGAATAATTGAAGAAATTTAAGATTTCTTTTTAAATTGATAAGGCCTAAATAGTAAAAGTGTTGAAAGAAGGTGGGCTTTTTTTGGCACCATTGGCGTAATTTGCAGTGTTTATGAAAATTGGTTGTTATCATCTAAAGATTGTTATGTCTCAAAAGATATCGATCTTGGGCGGAGGCGAAAAAATCAATCACGTTTTTTTTAGCCTTTTCCATTTTCTTTTTTTTTTTCTTTTTTTGCTCGTTGGTAAAGAAGAAGAAGAAGAAGAAGAAGAAGAAGAAGAAGAAGAAGAAGAAAAGGAGGAGGATGTGGAAGAAAAGAAAAAGAAAAAAGAAAAGAAGAAGGAGGAAGAGTGGTGAAGGAGGTAGAAGAAGAAGAAGAAGAAGAAGAAGAAGAAGAAGAAGAAGAAGAAGAAGAAGAAGAAAAGGAGGAGGATGTGGTGAAGGGGTGGAAGAAAAAGAAAAGAAAAGAAGAAGAAGGAAGAAGAAGGAAGAAGAAGAAGAAGAAGAAGAAGAAGAAGAAGAAGAAGAAGAAGAAGAAGAAGAAGATGATGATGATGATTGATAATGGGAAAAAGATGATGGCCATGAGGATGATGATAATAATAATGAGAAGAAGAAGAAGAAGAAGAAGAAGAAGATGGTTATAATAATAATAATAATAATAATAATAATAATAATAATAATAATAATAATAAGAAGAAGAAGAAGAAGAAGAAGAAGATAAAGAGAAATAATAATAATAATAATAATAATAATAATAATAATAATAATAAGAAGAAGAAGAAGAAGAAGAAGAAGAAGAAGAAGAAGAAGAAGAAGAAGAAGAAGAAGAAGAAGAAGGAGCAGGAGATGGTGAAGGATGTGAGAGAAGTAGAAGAAGAAGATGATGATTGATAATTGGAAGAAGATGATGGCCATGATGATGATGAGATGATAATAATGAGAAAAGAAGAAGATGGTTATTGTGATAATAATAATAATAATAATAATAATAATAATAATAATAAAAGAAGAAGAAGAAGAAGAAGAAGAAAAGAAGAAGAAGAAGAAGAAGAAGAAGAAGAAGATTATGACAGGAGATATTAACCTAGAAGTAAAGAAAAAGAAGAAATAAAAAGAATGGAAAGGACCAAGAAAGAAAAGAAAGAAAGAAAGAAAGAAATGATTCGCTTCTGGACCCCCTGATACCATAGTAACGAACTATACGAAGTGGCCGAAGAATATAAGAATAACAAATAAGAATGTAGAGAATGTAGAAAATGTTTAAAAAATACACTTTTATATAAACGATTGGCAACAATTTGTTTGTCCATCCTCATTAGACTGCTACACAGTTTCCTGTAACTATTTACCAAACCCTTCGCCATGGGTATGATGGGAAAGAAGGTTGTAAGTGTGGGCCATCCAATGAGATTCTCTAATAATGGATCTTCGTGAGTAGTTTCCTAACTATCATTCCACGATGGGACAGCCAAGAGGTGTCCTGGGTACGACTTGTATTAAAAGCGCTTTTTGCTTTTCCTTCATCTTATCTACATAATATATATTATATATATATATCTATTAATAATGGAGATTCGCTTCCGGTTTTTGTCTGTAAGTAAAACTTCGTCACTGCTTACGTCACTATACCCGAAATCGTCATAACTAGAATAATAGATATATAAATAGAATAAATACACTCAAAATTTGAGCATGCAACATTAGACAGTCCTCGTTGTTTTTAAAACAAGTTTTAATAGATACATCCCCAGTATCATATATTTATATATACTTTGTTTTAGTTTAATAGATATTCAAAGGTAATATAACTTAGTTTCGATTTCAAATTGTTTTACTTTTTCTTACTCCTATAATAAATTTGATGATTTCATGATTTATGGTTCAAACTCTCCTACATTTAATTATTAACTTCCACCTCCTCAAGCAATATCTTTAAAAAAATATTTTTACATCGCCCGGAGGGTGTTTTTTATATTTTGTACTAATATGTATAATGTATACTAGCAAATATATGCACCCTCCGGGTGCAAGTATTTGAATTTTAATGTAATGAAATATGTTAAATTTGAAATACTTTTGAAACTAAATAAAAATCCAAATAAAATGATTGGAAACATAATCGAAGAATAGAACAACTTTGAAACTAAGTCTTCCATCATTTTCCATCACTCCCTCCTTTTATTGCTGAATTTTCCTAATTTAACTATTTAGTTAAATTAGGAAGTAAAGAATAACATTGCCGTTATTTCTTTATATTAAAGGATTTCTTTTAATATTTATCCCCGAGTTTTTTGCTCATATTCATTAAGAAAAAAACAAACAATTAGAAATCAATAATACCAAGCGCATATTTAATAAAATTAAACTTTTAATATCAATATTCAAATTAGCTTTCCTGTTCACACTGTAACCCGCTATTTTGTTGCATATATAAATACAATTGCATGCTATTAGAATGTAGATAAAATCAAAAGTATTAATAAGGTATAACAATTTTATCAATAACTGAGGTTTAAATAACAATAAATTCATGGTGAATGTGACGTCAATAACTAAGGGAATTGTGACTTGAGTAGTGATTTAGTTTCGGCTTCAGACAGACAAACACACAATCTCCATTATAATAAGATATATATAATATATATATTCAACGGACATAATTAGCCTCATCATTTATTCTAATCATTTCTAAAAAGAAATTCAAAAAGTAAGATATACGTTAATCTTAGTTTTGAATTTTAATTTTCAATTTCTTTATATTCTTTATATATATATATATATATATATAATATATATATATATATATATATATATATATTATATATTTAATCCATTGAAAGAGACCAGTAAAAAAAAAAAAAAAAAGATTTCTCTTAAAAGTTTTTCCTTAGAAAAATTTGTTTCTTAAATTCTCTCTCTCTCTCTCTCTCTCTCTCTCTCTCTCTCTCTCTCTCTCTCTCTCTCTTCTCTCTCTCTCAATAAATATATAATATAATATGATATAATATATAAAGGTATCACATATCTATGGCAATAGAACAGTCAGAACCTCAGGTTTCATACATGCAAAATCGCATGCATTCATCAGGTGACGTTGATCAGAATACAAGGAAAATAAAAAAAAAAATTAAAAATTAAAAAGTTTTTTACGGGCATAAAATGTTAATGATTGGATGAAGTGATATCCGTATATATTTAGTGTATTAGGGGATGCGTATGCGTGTTTCTGGACAGTGCAAAGGATGTGTATACAAATATGTGGGTTCCACACACATTTACATCGTTTAATTGTGTGCAACGACTGATCAATACTGAAACGCATCCCCAAATACACTAAATACATACGCTTATCACTTCATCCAATCATAAACATCTTATGCCCGTAAAAACTTTTGAATTTTTAAATTTTTTCGATTTTCCTTGTATTCTGATCAACGTCACCTGATGAATGCATGAGATTTTGCATGTATGAAACCTAAGGTTGTGACTATTATATTGCCATCAAATAAATAGATATGTAATACCTTTATATATTTATTTTATTATATTATATAATAGCTCTATTCTTTATATCGAGCACTCTCCTAATACTACTGCAATTTGGCGCACCATTCCAGTGAAAGCTGAAGCGGTGACTATCCCAGACTATATATATATATATATATATATATATATATATAGAGAGAGAGAGAGAGTCATCCACAGACACGTGTTTCGACTTATCAAGTCTCTTCAGTGTGGCTAGACATTTTGTAAGCTACCTACAGAACTCCGGTCGGTTGGGTGTCAGTCCGGCACCTTAACCATTAGGCTGTCTTCACTTACAGAATGGGAGGGGGATTTTAACTGTTTTTTTATACACACATCGCTTTGTGTGTAAATGCCGTCTCAGAGTGCTCCATTCAGAGAAGAGCGTTGCGTTTACGCTTGAGTTGGCGGCCGTCAGCGGGACCCCCACCCCAGAGTACTCAACCCTAGGGGATGGGGAGATCGACTGTCGGTCTGAAATGGAAAAAAATAAACGGCTGATACTTTTACTGCCCTTTCGAAACTCAAAATATGACACTATTTTTTTTAAAAACCTTGTCCTTTGGGTTTTGTTGTCACCTCCCCACATTCTACAATCTCTGTCTCTCACACTTCAATTCTGTCTGTTCACAGACACATGGGTTCATATTCATTTCAATTTTAAGTCTCACATGATCGATTAGGCAATATTACACGAGGGTCGTTTGTACACAATATCACAGCCATGGGACATCAAATGAAAATCGTACTCGCTAGTGGAACTGTGAAACCATATTTTTTTTATATATAAACACATATGTATTACTGTATACCTCTTTCCTTACTTTCTTACTTCTATTCTTCTTCTGTTCTTCTAGTGTCTGGACTTCGTCTTGTGGCCTTCGTGTCTGGTCTTCCATTGGGGATTTCTATTTATCAGAAGCCCAGTGTCATTGGTAGTTTTTAGATAATAACACAAGACTTTGATTTAACTTAGATCATATTTTATTTTGAAATCCCCACCAGACTACCTCCGCAGATTGAGTCGGCTACGTGCATAACACGACTTACCACCGTCGTGGATTTTGGCCGATCTGACTAAAAATCTATTTCTAATCTAAACCGGAAGAGGGTCCACCGATTCTCACGGAATCCACCGGAAGGTTCAGGATGAGGTCAAGCCTTGTCACTCATCCTTCAAGGCCACCGGCTGGAACTTATAACAGCCATTTTGATTTCTACACTACTGCACATAAATATTAGGAATCTAATAATTATGTAACAGTATTAAGAAATTTGAAAGGACAAGTGTTCCAAAAATAAAATGAATTTATTTATCGACGCTTAAACGTTTCGGTTTCTTTAAACCTTCATTAGGATGTATTTTTTTAATCTCCTGTCATCTATAAAACATCCATCAATTTCTTCACACCCTAATACATCCTGATGAAGGTTTAAAGAAACCGAAACGTTTAAGCGTCGATAAATAAATTCATCTTATTTTTGGAACACTTGTTCTTTCAAATTTCTTAATATTGTTGGATTTATTTCCATATTTACTCCCATTTTGTCCTTTTGAAAAACACATATGTATGTAATTTGCACACACAATGTCTATAATGTTTAGATCATTTCGTTGTCTGGTTTTTGTTGTTTTGTGTGCGTGTGTGTGTGTGTGTGAGTGAGTGCGTGCGCGTGTGTGTTGGATTATCGATGTCTAAGATATACACAAAATCTTATTCCCTTCGCCGAAGAGCATAGGCCTGTGGTTTGTTATTGTTCACTCAACCTCCCCGTACCTCATATGGTAGAGTCGTATCAGTATCATTGACACGTTAATTTCGCAAGGATTGTCCAGTACGTATCGTGGACGAAGCAGTATAGTCTCTGACTATGCCTGCTGAAGTCCCGGTTTCGATTTCTGTCGGAGGGAAATCGTTAGTATACATCGCTGATGAGACTTTATAAAGTTGAAAACAGTCTGTACGATGTTCTACACACCGAACAATTCTTTGCCGAGAATCACTTGTGATGATTATTTTCTATAATTATCGAATGTTATGCGATATACGCATTGTAATTGCCTTCAAGCAAAAAATATAAATAATAATATAACATTTAGTTATTGTTATTATTAGTTATTAAATGTATAACAGTCGGTTAGAATTAAACACTGAATATATAATTAGTTAACATACACATTCCATAAATACACCCCCCCACACACATATATATATATATATATATATATATATATATATATATATATATATATAGGTATACAAATAAGTAAATAAATAAATAAATAAAAGGAATGAAATTGAAATTGATTGAACAACGGATATCATGGCTCTTCCGCGTAGCGTTATAACAACCCACGAGACGCGTGTTTAAAACAGTCTCTGAAGATGAAGTTTCTTCAAAATTGATTAGACACTGGACATTATTTTATTTTTTATACGCATTGTAATTGCCTTGTTAATATAAATAAATAATTATATAACATTTAATTTGATATATTTGGTATCAAATAATACATTGTGTTACCGTTATAACAATATCTCATTACTCGGTGGTGAGACCAGACAGACTAACACGTGCGCGCGCGCGTGTGTGTGTGTGGGTGGGTGTTTGTATGTACGTATGTGTATGGATTATCTATAAGTCTAAGATGTACACAAAATATATAATATTTAGTTTGATATATGTGGTATCAAGTAATACTTTGTGTTACAATTATAACAATTTCTCATTAGTCTGTAGTGAGACCAGACTGTATAACTCGTGTGTGTGTGTGAGTGTGTGTGTGTGTACGATATTATTTTGTAAGTCACACATGTGCGTGTCTTATGAGTGGTTTAACTCTGTGTCAAGCAAATTTGCTTCACGTACCTAATTTTCCTGGTATTTTTACTTGTAGAATAGGATATTTCAAAGTTCACAATCTATTCACCTCAGAACCAATTCTATTAAAACAAAGGCCTTTTATTATTTTAATCTGACCCCTTCTGCTTTGTACTTTGGTGGGAGAGCCGTTGTGAGCGCTTTGAAGTAGCTAAAGAGCTTACTCCGTGTCGATATCCACACCTATTTTTTTTAATTTATAGAATTTCCAATTGTGCTTTTATTTCCATTGAATCAACAACTTCATGAGACTCTATCTATTTTTTACGCTTGTAAATCTATACTTAATGTTTATTTTTCTAATAAAAAAAAAATAGATAAAACTATCTATCTTCGGCGACTACTGATTAATTCTTTTTCTTATCACTTGTTGAATTTAAGGACGCATAATTGGAAAGTTTACCCAGCTACTTGTTAGCAACTCTAGTACATTTGCAAAATATATATAAAAAAGCTCGTATATATTATATTATATATTATTATTTATATTTTGCTTGAAGGCAATTACAATGCGTATATCGTATAAAATTCGATAATTATAGAAAATAATCATGATAAGCAAACTTCGGCAAAGATTGTACGGTGCGTAGAACATTGTACAGACTGTTTCAACTTTATTAAGTCTCATCAGCGATGTATACTAACGATTTCCCTCCGACAGAAATCGAAAGCGAGAGTCCAGCAGGCAGAGTCAAAGATACGCACCGCACAATCCATGCGAAATTAACCTGTCAATGATACTGATACGCCTCTACCATACGAGGTACGTGGACGTTGAGTAGATAACAACAAACCAGGCCTATGCATTTTGGCGTAGGGAATAAGATTTTGGATGTTTTTTTTAGAAGCATTGTTGGATAAAGTATATATATATATATATATATATATATATATATATATATATATATATATATATATATGTCGCAATAAATCTTTACGTTAAAATCTAAAGTGATTTGATACAAATAAATCTAAGAATGATACGAACTTGTTGCAGGCTTTTTGTTTGATCCAAGATTGCTCAGAAAGCAACATTCTCTTTTAGAATAATAATAAGAAGGCATTGCAGGATTTCTGTTTAATCCAGGATTACCCAGAAAGCAACTTTTTCTTTTAGAATGACTCAAAGGTGTTACAGGATTTCTGTTTGATCCAGAAAGCAACTTTTTCTTTTAGAATGATAGAAAGGCATTGCCGGATTTCTGTTTGATCCAAGATTGCTCAGAAAACCTTTTTTCTTTTAAATGATACGAAGGCTTTTTGTTTGATCCAGGATTGCTCAGAAAGCAACTTTTTTTCTTTTAGAATGATACGAAGGCATTGTAGGATTTCTGTTTGATCCAGGATTGCCCAGAAAGCAACTTATTCGTTTAGAATGATACGAACGTGTCGCAGGCTTTTTGTTTGATTGTTTGATTGTCCAGGATTGCTTAGAAAGCAACTTTTGTAGAATAATACGAAGGCGTTGCTATATTTTAGTTCAATCCAGGATTTCTCAAAAGGCAACTTTTTTTTCTTTTAGAATGATACAAAGTATTTCTCAGAGATCAACTTTTACTTTCAGAATGATACGAAGGCGTTGCAGGCTTTTTGTTTGATCCAGGATTTCTCAGAAAGCAACTTTTAATTTCTTTTAAGCTTGCATTTTTTTATTATTATTATTTTATCGTTGCAATTTATTTAGTTATGGTCAGTTTAATTTCCTGGCACACGTTCGTCGGTGGTACAAGTATATAATTTGTTTTTTATTCTTTCGCTTCTATTAAAAACTGTCTGTTGTCTTGACAAACTGTAGCCATGGGAAAAACAGAGCGCGAATCGACAATTCATCATTTCTGGGCAACGACGTCGCAAATAATCGAAAATAAATGACTAACAAATCGATATCTTCATTAACTTTGGTTCAGTGTGCAAAAATAATGAAGCCAAAAGGTGAAGAGTCTGATAAATTGAAATACATTTGAGGATGGAAACGCGTGGTGTAATGGGTAGAGTCATGGGAAATGGACTCTCGGCACGAGTTCAAATCCTGGACGGGGAAATTGCATTTTCACTTTGCGCTAAGATATTAATCCTACTCTCCCTTCAGCTATGGGTAAATAGTCGGACGGACTGGGCTCTTTAACCTTGGTTAGGCAATCGGTCTAGGAGAAGGAAATTTCTGAATTCAAACGTGAGATTATGTTGAATTTTAAAGTCATAAACTGTAAGATAAAACAATCGTAGTCTCTTAAAATAAATAGATTAAAGAACTTCGAATCAAAGACATTCAGATTTTATATAAAGTTAAAAGAAAACATGAAAATAATCTATTAATAATGGAGATTCCTTCCGGTTTTTTTCTGTAACAAAAACTACGTCACTGCTTACGTCACATTGCCCAAAAGAGTCATATAGAATAACACAAATTTTGAATTTATTCAGTAAATACACTCAAAATTTGAACATGCAACATTAGACAGTCCTCATTGTTTTTTAAAACAAGTTTTAATAAATACATGACTGGTATTATATATCTATATATAGTTTGTTTTATTCTAATACATATTTAAAGTTTACATTTCAAATTGTTTTATTTTTTAATCCTTTAATGAATTTGATGATTTTACTTACTTAGGGTTCATTGACATTGAATTTTTACTCCCACCCCTCGGGCAATATGTTTCAAAAATCTATTTTTACATCACCCGAGGGTGTTTTTTATTTTGTACTAGTTTTCGTAATGATTAAAAAGCTTTGACAAAGATTCTTAAAACTTATGTAATAATCCCCCAGCACATATTTTTTAAACAGAAAAAAGTTGACTTTATCATGTATTACTTATCAGCAATTTAATCAAATATATTTACGCGCAAACCTTTTATATTCTCATCATGACTACAGGCTGGTCAATACTTGTTTCACTTTTAAGATTTTATTTAAAATAACCCAGCCGATATCTAGCCCCAGCGATATGAGAAACTACATCTCTCGGCTAGAATCTGGTCGCATCTAAAAATAAATTGTCTTCAGCCTGTATTCGCGCGCATCCGTAGGGGTTACGTCGGAGTCATCATTAATCAACAATAACCCTGACGGTTATAGAAATTCCCCACTTAGGTCCTTCAGCTTTTTTCAAACTAACTAACTCTTATTCAAACATGTTCTGACTACAGTACGCATGTAATTCATAAGCTACCGATGAATCATGTAACATAAGGAGTTTGGAGTGGACCTGGGAGTATTGGTAATGAAGTACTTCACATAATACAGATTTCCTGAACTGCATCTGATAGCCCAGCCAAGAAAGAAACACGCTTTGTCAGTGGCAATGTGGAATGCAAACCAATGCGTCCAGGATTTGAACTCCCATCTCTCTCTCCCTTTCTCTTCTCTCTCTCTCTCTCTCTCTCTCTCTACTCTCTCTCTCTCTCTCTCTCTCTATATATATATATATATTATATATATATATATATATTGGGAGATTATGTGCTTAATTAAAGTCATACCTAAAATCAATTAATTATAATTAAATGAATTAGGCGTGCATATCGGTTTAAATGTAAAGCGTAAACAAATCGAGAAAAAGTCGATCTCTGTATATACATTTCAGCCTATTAGGCCCCATCAGCAGAGCTATAGACAGGGCAGTGCTTTGTGCGTGATTTGAACCCTACCTGTTAGGCTGACAGACGGACACTCTAACCTTTACACTATCGACTTTTTCTCGATTTGTTTACGCTTTACAATTAAACCAATATGCACGCCTAATTCATTTAATTATGATCAATTAATTAAAAAATTAGGTATGACTTTAATTAAGCACATAATCTCCCAAAAAATTGTCGGCTATCGCCATTTCAAACACACTGTTTGTTCACTTCATATATATATATATATTATATATATATATATATATAGAGAGAGAGAGAGAGAGAGAGAGAGAGAAAGACCCCCCATATATATATAGTATGATATTTTTAAGCCCTGTTGTCAAGTAACTAATCATAAGATTCTCTAGTGACCATCATAGCTTCTGGATAGGTTTCTTTGTTTAATGGCATATCAACCTTCGTGAGCTATTTAATGCCAAAAGCATATTGGAGAAGAAGAATCGTTGTACTCTTTAAAACCTAACTGTACAAGGGTTTGTATACCTTTTACACAGTTCGAAAGTGAACGTACCAACACGACTATAGTAGAGAGTTGCTTCATACAACGCTGAGTCAAAAATTAATGCCATTTTCGTGTGAAGTTTAAAAAAAATAAAACTAAGGCCTACATTGAGACCCTTGCAAGGCCCAGAGCAAGAATCCGACAAATAAGACCCAACTTGCCAATCGAAAATGTCCCCCTTCTACATGACAATGCTCGACCACACACAAACATCAGGACAATTGAGAAAATTGCCTCATTCGGGTGGACAACTTTACCGCATCCTCCATACTCACCATATTTAGCATCTTCAGACTATCATCTTTACGGTCCCATGAATGAAGGTTTGAGAGGAAAACACTATTCCAGTGACAAGGAAGTGGAATCTGTAGTGAAGAAGTGGCTAAATGAACAGTCAACATAATTTTAAGGAGCTGAGATATATAATTCATTCGAAGGTGGAACATTGCTATTAAGAGAAACGGTGACTATGTGGAGAAGTAAGGATGTGATCCACAAAGGACTAGCTTCATTTTGATGTATGATACATGTTCCTGTGTTGGTATTTATACCTGTCCTAAACAAAATGGCATTATATTTTTGATTCACACTCGTTGATGAAATTTGTCAATCACTATTCATTTTTTACGAGGATTTCGTTCATCTTAAATTCATCACAACTCCTCAGACCGTCATACTACGGCCTTTAAAAGAGCAGCCCCAATTGGATAAATATTACCTTGAATGTTTATAATCTATCAATACATATATATAAAGGGCAGTTGTGTGAATCTCTATGTCCGGGGGAAACTTCGGAAATAAAACAATTAATGACAAAGTAAATATATATATACACATTAAATATCACCAGAGCTCGGTTTTTGAGCAAAAATAATGAAGATTTGATTTAGATTCATAAAGAAAAAATTTAAATGATAACAACATGGAATTTTTTCCATTTAATATTGTAGACATAAATTTCGATTTTCAGAGTGACTAGATCAACTCAATGTCTTTTTTTACATAGGGATTTTAATGGGGGCATCCAGCGGGGATCCAACTCACAATTCAGAAATAATGTATCTGCGAGACTAACTTTAAAAAAATCCCCCTCTACCCAGGCGACGCCGGGTAGCAACTTCTAGTTATTAGATAAAGCATTTTCAACCAATATTAAATAAATAATCTAATAATTATGAGGATTTCTTTCATCTTTAATTCATCTCATCTCATCAGACCGTCATAGTACGACATTTAAAAGACCAACCTTAATTGGATAATAAAAAGGATAATCTGGTAATTTACACCTTTAGTTGTTAAAATTCCTAGCATAAAATTGTGCGTGCGCATTATCTGAAATGAACTTAATTGTTATTAAGAACACATTTTCTGATATTTTTGTGTGAAAGCATGCAGTTTATTGTTTTCGAAAAGTTTCTTTACTCATAAAGGCGTAGATAACAGTTAGGTATGACTCAGATGGGCTGTTGCATATCCCAGGACCATTTATATGTGCGTTTATATACGAAAGCTGATGAGGTGATCATTGCATGTGAAAAAACATTATATTGTGCTTTATCTAATAACTAGAAGTGGCTACCCGGCTTCATCTGGGTAGAGGGGAGATTTTTAAAAGTTAGTCTCGCAGATCCATTATTTCTGAATTGTGAGTTGGATCCCCGCTGGATGCCCCCATTAAAATCCCTACGTAAAAAAGACCTTGTGTTGATCCAGTCACTCTGAAAATCGAAATTTATGTCTACAATATTAAATGGAAAAAATTACATGTTGTTATCATTTAAATTTTTTTATAAATCTAAATCATATCTTCATTATTTTTGCTCAAAAACCGAGCTCTGGTGATATTTAATATATATATATTTATATTGTCGTTAATTGTTTTATTTCCGAAGTTTCCTCCGGACATACAGATTCACACAACTGCCCTTTATTATATGTATTGATAGATTACAAACATACGTGAAAACTAAAGGTGAAAATTACCGGTAATCCCATCCTAATCCCCTTTAACCCTACTAGCTGCTTTATCAGCTGAAGAAGATTTTCTTCTGAATTCGTTGTGCGATTTTATTTTATTTTTTCCTTGGCTGGTTTTAGAGGAACGAGACAGTTGAGTAAAAAAAAAATATCGCGTAGTGCGTATCGATGCTGTAGGTTATTTGTCGATTTTTGATCGATTTGACACGACATTTTCTTTGCTGACGATAAAAATGAACACAAGATTCATTGGGAAATGAACAAAAAAAAGAATGGGTAAAAGAAATAAACGAGTCAGTCATTTTGCCGAAAACAAAACGAACAACTGGGAAGATAAAAACGCTTCAATTGTTGCGTTTAATCTAAGTCATTTTTGTCTCGTACCTATCTATCTATCTATCTATCTATCTGATTGTTCATGTCTATTTATCTATCTCAGTTTGTTCGATTCTATCTATCTATCTATCTATCTATCTATCAATCTCAGCCTGTACCTATCAATCTTCACACACATACACACACACACACACACGTACACACACACACACACACACACACACACATATATATATATATATATATATATGTATATATATATAAATATATTAATTTCTTGTAATCTATTAGTGGATCTATCTATATGTCTGTCTATCTATCTATCTATATATCTATCTATCTGATTCTGTTGGTATATAGCTATCTATCTCAGCCTGTACCTATTAATCTAGCACACACACACACACACACACACACACACACACACACACACACACATATATATATATATATATATATATATATAATTTATTCTAACATATTAGTGGATCTCTCTATCTATCTATCAATGTATCAGTATGTCTATTATTTATCTATCTCAATCACTTTTTTCTATCTATCTATGTTATATCTATCTCTGTTCGGTTCTATGTATCGATTTTTCTGTCAATCTATCTATATATCTATTCAATCTCAGCCTGTATCTATTAATCTTTCACACGCACACACACACACACACACACACACACACAGAGAAATATATATATATCTAATCTATTAGTGGACCTATCTATTTATCAATGTATTAGGATGTATATTATTGATCTATTTCAATCCCTTTTATCTATCTATTCTCAGTCTGTTTCTCTATCTATCTATCTATCTATCTATCTATCTAAGTCAGTCTGTTTTCTATCTATCTATCTATCTATCTATCTATGTATCTTTGTTTCTATCTATCTGTGTACCTATTTCTATCTATCTCCCTCTATTTGTATCTATCTATCTATCGTGTCCTGTATATGGCGTTAAACTGCATGTAGTGCAATTCTGGAGCACTTTACTCCAAAGTCTCCATCTATGGGTTAAATAGATAAAGAATAAGTTCTAAAGGTGAGTCTAAAAATTGCATATCCACCAAAATTGAACAAAACAATTGACGCCATTTTTTAACTTGTTCATTTATTAATGTTTTCAAATCGTCGCACATTTCGTGCATTTTTTCTCTCAATTCCTCTAAAAAAAATTCATAATGAAACCAAATGTCTTCACATCTGGAAGAATATTCCATTTCGAATTCTTTAATAATTTTCTGATATTTTTCATTTCTTTCCTCAGATTATTTTCTAAACCCGAAATTTCTTTCATGAAGGTGGGGCCTTGAAATTGTTCCATTTTTAATGCCTCACTAAAATTGGACGTAATGGATACTGAGGTGAATCGATCAACTGTTTACTGTAACATGTGTTACAAAAACTATTGTTACATTCATTACAATAAAATTCTTTCAGCTGTATTAAACACAAATCTTTCCTCAATGATTTTCGAACTTTTTTTAACTTCGTTTCCATTTTTGTCCAATTCTACAGAATTATGTTTTTCTTTTTGAAGTCTCTTATTCGGCATAAATAATCTCCCTTTTGACATGCCGTAATATCTAAACAACTAATCTAAATCTATCTATCTATCAATCTATCAATCTATCTATCAGCCTTTTTCTACCTGTTGCAGGGTGCTGTCTCATGTAGTATTGAGTCACTTCACGAGAGGCAAGCCTTCCCGGAAGCCCCAGCACTTTTACCAAAGCGCCAAGTTGTGTTGGGAATTGATGAGTAGTAAGTACCCCAATCCTACTGCTAAGAGTCGATGTTTCCTAATGCTGACAGTCGAAGTAAACAGATCGAAGATAAAGTTAGATATACAGCTCTAATGAAAGGTCGAAAAAAACGTTGAAATTCGAGACGACACTAATAAAAATGAATTAAAGTAACTTCTCAAGTTTAAAAAAAGTTAATAATTAAATGAGTAAAATAAATATCTAGATAAGTATATACTATATAAATATTTGTTGAAAGACCATTTATCTTAACGATTTTTAGTAACCCTAGCTAGCTATTCAGATAAATTGTTAATCAGCAATTATTAAAGCAATCATTATTAATACTATTAAATGTAAAATATAAATATAAATTAACTATTATTTCTTAACTATTCCATTTGATACTTATTTTACTTTGGTTGGTTGGTTGGTTTAACTGGATTTTATGGCATGTCAACTCTTGTTAGGTTGCTTTATGACGAATGCACTTTGTTTAATACATTATAGTAAAGTTCTTTGAAGGCACATATCCCATTTTAAAATTGTAATTAAATAAATTAAACAGGTGGCCTCATTGGGAGAGTCTTACCCCTCTGCAGAGGTGCAGTCGGTGCATTCTAACACCCCAACCAACAGGGCGGCGGAACGTAGTTACAGCCAAATAGAAAAAGAGAGTTTAGCAAGAATCTGCACTGTAAAAAAAATTCACAGGTTCCTATACGGTAGGGAGTTTACTCTACAACCAGACCACAGACCGCTGTTAACAATATTTGGTTCTAAAAAAGCTATACCAACAAACGGAAAATCGACTACAGCGTTGGAGTGTAAACAAAAGTAAAGTCGTCGGGGTGGCCTTAAGTCGGTATCAGCCAATCAGTGCGGGAGTCTATCCCCTTTTCACTAGCGCTAGATCAAGGAGATTGTTTTTTTTGCGTCTGAGGTGGGGCGTTATACCTACCATCAGCTCCTTACCATACCGCACAGATCCCTGTGCTACTCATACACCGAGTTGGCGAGGGTCGGTATCGAACTAGGAACCTTGTGGTTTCTAGCCGAACGCTCTACCGACTGAGCTAACCCGGCCCTATATAAAAAGACAAAAAATTGAACACTACTCCATCGTCTCTAAATTCTATGTATTGTATCGTCCTTTCCTCTCATCATATTGCACTTATCTTATTCTGTCTTCTTGGTCAGGTCGTATACCCTACAATGTGGCCTCTTCTATGCTGGTTGGGTCAGGTATCGTCTATCAGGATAGATGGGTTGTTTGTCTCTGTTCTTCCGGTCTGCTGCTTTGAGAACTCTTGGGACTTCTTCGTCTGTGTTCACCGTTGTTTTTAGTAATAAAAAGATTTGGATATTTTTACAACGTCTTTATTTAACCCAAGTTAACCATCACGCACGGAAGAAATAGCCATCTTGGAGATACGTTTGCCCCCTCGAAAAACCGACAGCTAACACTCAAATTCTAAGTTCACTTCCCACCCCCACGACCTGAACTGACTAATCAACGAACAGCTATAAAGTTAGCGAGAGGGTGTGTTGCATGTCATGGAACCACTTAGTATTCGGTTCACTAATTGCTCAGTCACCACGGTCTTTAACTCGGGTATTACGTGTCTCTATGCACGGCCAACAGACTGCTCTTTTGGGGAGTCTTACCCCTCTGCAGAGGTACAGTCAGCGTATTCTTCTGCTCCAGTCATTAATCAGCTCTGTATGGACACTGGGTACTGTCTAGAAGACTTACCAAAAGCGATGGCTGATAGGGACGGGTGGCGGAGTTTGCACTCAGTATGTCTTTATGACAATGATGGTAATGATGATGATGGTGATGAAGTATATTAATTATCTTACTATAAAAATCAGCCCTGTCAGTAAGGGCTTTAGAATACACCGACTGGACCTTTTCAGGGGGTAATGCCGCCAAATAGGCCACCTGATGCTTAAAGACGGAATACTGGTGGCTGAGCAGTCCATGACATGCAACACTCCACTTTGACCCTTACTTTGGCTACATGAGCGGCCGGAGAGGCCTCCTCCGATCAACCGGCAGGCTATTTCAAACCGTAGCACCTATATGATTTTCCCATCCCTATTGCCCTTATGTCAAACCCCAAGCCCTTTTATCATATCTGTGATAGAAGGCCGTGAACTGAGGGTCTTCATGTCCTGGGAATAACCTTAAATTCTAGTTTTCCAGTTCTAGAGGTCTGAGAAATGTGGAGCACCCATTCCTCACCATTACTCCCAGGTCCACTCTGAACCGGGGTGGTAGTACCTGTTAGGGTCCCATCTATGGGTTAAATAGAATATTTTTCATATAAAAGAATTTAAATTATGTTCTACCAAACTATCGCTACGACTCGTTCAAAACTTTGTCAGCATTAAATGACCCACCGAGGTTTTATATGCCGTAAAACAAAGCAAAGAAACAGACTATAGATATCCATTTAAAATCATGAAGAAAGGTATTGTCAATGGTCAGGATATGCGTATGTTACATATTAATTGGATCCCTATTACTTTTTAAGGTAGTATAGAAATCCTTATGGCAATCAGTGCAGCTGATGGCCTTGAGAGTGAGTGACAATGCTTGACCTCACTCTGACCTTGCCTTGCGGAAAGGGACCGTGAGAATCGGAAGTGATAGAAGCCCTTCCGGTTTAAGGTGTAAGGAACTCAGTTAGTGAGTTGCAGTTAGTCAGTTGCAGAGTTAGAAGTTAGAAGCGAAGCTAGGAAGATGTGAGCTGACTGCGCAGTTGTCTGGCCTGGGGATCCGGAATAAAATAACATCAAAGGTAAATCGAAGTCTTGTTGTTATTACTAAAAGCTAACAATGACACAAGGCTTCTGATAAGAAATGGTCCCCAGCAGAACCAGACACGGAATCCCCAGATAAGAAAGACCAGACGAGACCTGTAGAAGATATACCCGACCATTAGAAGACTATTAGAAGACTATTAGAAGACAGAAGACTAGACGATCAGAAGACGGCCAGAAGAATAGACGAGACAATTAGAAGATAGAAGACTAGACGATCAGAGACGGCCAGAAGAATAGACGAGACAATTAGAAGACGACGAAGAATAGACGAGACAATTAGAAGATAGAAGACTAGACGATCAGAAGACGGCCAGAAGAATAGACGAGACAATTAGAAGATAGAAGACTAGACGATCAGAAGACGGCCAGAAGATAGACGAGACAATTAGAAGATAGAAGACTAGACGACGATCAGAAGACGGCCAGAAGAATAGACGAGACAATTAGAAGATAGATAGACGATCTTAGAAGATAGAAGACTAGAATCAGAAGACGGCCAGAAGAATAGACGAGACAATTAGAAGATAGAAGACTAGACGATCAGAAGACGGCCAGAAGAATAGACGAGACAATTAGAAGATAGAAGACTAGAAGACTAGACGATCAGAAGACGGCCAAGAAGAATAGACGAGACAATTAGAAGATAGAAGACTAGACGATCAGAAGACGGCCAGAAGAATAGACGAGACAATTAGAAGATAGAAGACTAGACGATCAGAAGACGGCCAGAAGAATAGACGAGACAATTAGAAGATAGAAGACTAGACGATCAGAAGACGGCCAGAAGAATAGACGAGAAATTAGAAGATAGAAGACTAGACGATCAGAAGACGCCAGAAGAATAGACGAGACAATTAGAAGATAGAAGACTAGACGATCAGAAGACGGCCAGAAGAAAGACGAGACAATTAGAAGATAGAAGACTAGACGATCAGAAGACGGCCAGAAGAATAGACGAGACAATTAGAGATAGAAGACTAGACGATCAGAAGACGGCCAGAAGAATAGACGAGACAATTAGAAGATAGAAGACTAGACGATCAGAAGACGGCCAGAAGAATAGACGAGACAATTAGAAGATAGAAGACTAGACGATCAGAAGACGGCCAGAAGAATAGACGAGACAATTAGAAGATAGAAACTAGACGATCAGAAGACGGCCAGAAGAATAGACGAGACAATTAGAAGATAGAAGACTAGACGATCAGAAGACGGCCAGAAGAATAGACGAGACAATTAGAAGATAGAAGACTAGACGATCAGAAGACGGCCAGAAGAATAGACGAGACAATTAGAAGATAGAAGACTAGACGATCAGAAGACGGCCAGAAGAATAGACGAGACAATTAGAAGATAGAAGACTAGACGATCAGAAGACGGCCAGAAGAATAGACGAGACAATTAGAAGATAGAAGACTAGACGATCAGAAGACGGCCAGAAGAATAGACGAGACAATTAGAAGATAGAAGACTAGACGATCAGAAGACGGCCAGAAGATAGCGAGACAATAGAAGATAGAAGACTAGACGATCAGAAGACGGCCAGAAGAATAGACGAGACAATTAGAAGATAGAAGACTAGACGATCAGAAGACGGCCAGAAGAATAGACGAGACAATTAGAAGATAGAAGACTAGACGAGAAGACGGCCAGAAGAATAGACGAGACAATTAGAAGATAGAAGACTAGACGATCAGAAGACGGCCAGAAGAATAGACGAGACAATTAGAAGATAGAAGACTAGACGATCAGAAGACGGCCAGAAGAATAGACGAGACAATTAGAAGATAGAAGACTAGACGATCAGAAGACGGCCAGAAGAATAGACGAGACAATTAGAAGACAGAAGACTAGACGAAGAAGAATAGACGAGACAATTAGAAGACAGAAGACTAGACGATCAGAAGATAGACGAGACAATTAGAAGACAGAAGACTAGACGATCAGAAGACGGCCAGAAGAATAGACGAGACAATTAGAAGAAGAAGACTAGACGATCAGAAGACGGCCAGAAGAATAGACGAGACAATTAGAAGATAGAAGACTAGACGATCAGAAGACGGCCAGAAGAATAGACGAGACAATTAGAAGATAGAAGACTAGACGATCAGAAGACGGCCAGAAGAATAGACGAGACAATTAGAAGATAGAAGACTAGACGATCAGAAGACGGCCAGAAGAATAGACGAGACAATTAGAAGATAGAAGACTAGACAGAGAAGAAAAGAAAAGGCGCTACGCCATGCTAAGAAAAATATATTCTTAGCTAGTTTTTTTTTTCGTGTATTTACAAGTTGATATATTTCAGTCGAATGACACACGGGCACGTCTTGCCCGGGGGTGGGGGGCTCTGGGGATGGCCCTGTGGGTGGCCTTAAGGGGTGGCCCTGATCGAAAGACGCTTAATAATTAATGTGAGTAGACATTGCCTTCTTAAGCAAAGTGTTCTGTTTTTATTTTGTGTCTGATTAATTCCGTTTTAATTTATTGGCCGAAGCCTGAGCAAAAGTGATTGTCACAGCGGGTGAGCCCTACCCACGAACTCGAACGAGAATATATACATACGTGTGACAAATAAATCACTGTCCACAGTGGCAAACGTTTGCATGATGGCGTCACACAATCGTTTATAAATAGATTCTTTATGGCGAACGGCTTTCAATGTGTCGGGCAAACAAGACTGTTTACCTCAGGGTGCTCAGCATAAAGCGATAGCTAACGAGCTAATGTCACATGAATGTTTCTAATGCTGTGAATGTGAGGCCTCATTAGTATGACCTTGTACCAGACTTTTTATTTTTTATTTTTTTTCCAGTTTCTTTATGTGGAAGCTACACATAAAAGAAATTAACATAACCTACACTGGTGCAAATGATTTTCAACAATTGGTTTGGATTTTTTTTTTTTTTACCCGAATAAGCAAGAAATCATAGATGGAAATATGGTTTCTGTTTTTTTTAACTTTTTTTTAATTTCCTTATGGGGAAGCTATACATAAAAGTAACTAACATAACCTACACTGGTGCAAATGATTTTCAACACTTGGTTTGAATTTTTTTTTTTTTTTTTTTTTTTTTTTAGCTATGCCCCACCCAATGTTTTTATAGGATTGCTTATTCTCAAATAATGTTTTGATTTGATTTCTGTCAATCCTAGCTAGTCTACCAGACTGGAGAATATTGTTCAACAGGAAATCTTCAGAATTAAAGTTTGTGAACCATGTTTCATAAATTCAGTCATTAGCAAAATCTTCCCAGTAAAGTTTACAATTAGTATGACCTTGTACCAGACTTTGTATTAGCACTGAGGCTCTGTAAATAAAATTTAGACTACCACTGTTCATAGATTTAAAATTGAAATTAGCGACATGCCTCCAGAACGTTGCTGCCCGCGGAACGTAGTTTGGTTTGTTTTGCTTTACGGCATATCAACCTCAGTGGGTCATTTAATACCGATAAAGTTTTGAAATAAATCAATTCTTAATGGATAATACAATTTTTTTATGAATACATTTTTCTATTTAACCCATAGATGGGACCCTAACAGGTACTACCACTCCGGGTCAGAGTGGACCAGGGAGCAATGGTGATGAAGGGGTGCTCCACATTCCCCAAACTTCCAAAACTGGAACCTCACCATCAGATAGAGTTTAACGTCATTCCCAGGACATGTAGACCCGCAGCCACTGTCTTCTAGCACCCATATGATAAAAAGGGGTTGGGGCTTGCCATAAGGGCAATAGAGTTGGGAAAATCATATAGGTGCTAGGGCTTGACGTGACCAGCCGATTGATCGGAGGGGGCCTCTCCGACCGCCCATCTAGCCCAAGATAGGGCCAAATGGAGTATTTCATGTCATGAACTACTCATCCACCTGGACTATCCTTAAGCATCACGGGTCGCCACCCACGACCAACAGGTGGTCCCATTGGGGGGAGTCTTACCCCTCTGCAGAGGTGCAGTCGAGCATTCTAACGCCCCAGCCGACAGGGCGGTGGAACGAGGTTATAGCCAAATAAAAAAAGAGAGTTTAGCAAGAATCTGCACTGTAAAAAAAAATTCACTGGTTCCTATACGGAAGGGTGTTTACTCTGAAAACAGACCACAAAGCGCTGTTGACAATATTTAGTTCTAAAAAAGCTATACCAACAAACGGAAAATCAACTACAGCGTTGGAGTGTATAAAAAAGTAAAGTCGTCGTGGCGGCCTAATGTCGGTATCAGCCAATCAGCGAGGGAGTCTATCCCCTTTTCACTAGCGCTAGACCAAGGAGATTGTTTTTGTGTCTGAGGTGGAGCGCCACACCTACCATCAGCTCCTTACTTTACCGCACAGATCGCTGTGCTACTCATACGCTGAGTTGGCGAGGGACAGTATCGAACTAAGAACCTTGCTGTTTCTAGCCGAAATTCTATTTAAATACAATTTTAAAATGGGATATGTGCCTTCACAGAAGTTAGGTCACGTCGATGGGTTGTCAAGACTAATGTTGCATAGCCCTTCTTTACCGGCACTAATAGGTATATGTTATATACTTCTTACTCTGTCGTCTATTCCTCCGACCGGCTCTGCTTTTCTGATCGTCTATCATCTATCTTGGTCTGGTATATCTTCTAAGGTCTCGTCTGGTCTTCTATTGAGGATTCCGGGTCTGCTTTCTGTTGCTAGGGATTTCTTGTTATCAGAAGCCCTGTGTCATTGTTAGTTTTTAGTAATAAACACAAGACTTCGATTTACGATGATGTTACTTTATTCGTAGATCCCCAGACCAGACAATCCGCGCGGATCCTTACATCTTGCTAGCTCGGCTTCTAACTTCTAACTCTAACTAACTGAGTTGCTTACTCCTTAAACCGGAAGGGCCTTCTATCGGGTTCCCGGTTCTCACGGTTTATCCTGCAAGGCAAGGTCAGAGTGAGGTCAAGCATTGTCACTCACTCTCAATGTCATCAGCTGTACTGATTGCCATAATGATTTCTACCCTACCTTAAAAATGTATTAGGGATCCAATTATTATGTAACACTAATACCAAATTATACGGAACCCTTGGAAGAAACTGTAATAGCGGCGCTAAGAGACGAAAGTGAATTGTCGAGTTTGTTATGCAACACGATTAGAGAATTATCAGTTACTCTAGAAGATGTGAAAAAAGCAGCGGAGAACGATGATTTCATTAAAAAAATGAAAAGGCAAGTCGGATTGAACGAGAAAGCTAAAAAAGGAATTAGTGTCTCGCCTTTTTCTATCTACAAACAGGTATTAGTATATGCAGATAGAGTTGTAATACCACATGCTCTACAAAAAAAAATTCTAAAAGAATTTCATCCCGGCCATCGATGCTTAGAATAGAGAAAACATTTAATGGTTATTTCCTATAACTCCAACATAAAAAGGGGAACCACTCTGATTGATTAATAAATTATGTATCTATTGATCTACTAAGAAAAAAAGAAGACGGGGTTAAGTTTAGGGTTTAGGGT
>CM042177.1:1880333-1895333 GCA_023376005.1 Doryteuthis pealeii
ATCAGGATTCTTCTTCTTCTTCTTCTTCTTCTTCTTCTTCTTCTTCTTTTCTTCTTCTCTTCTTCTTCTTTAATTTCCTGTTCATATCTTCAATCTCTGGATATTTCATCGCCGTCCTGACTGTAAACAATTCTCGCTTTTCCCCTGACAGGATCTGAAGATTTGATCGCTTACCCTCACACTCTACGACCGGAAACCTCTTTGTTGTCCCCTCACTACGTCCCAACCCCTAACCGACATCTTCATTTCACACTTAAATAACCATTTCCGTGTTATCGTAGGACGATTTCAAAGATGGCGATTTTCCGAGCATAAATCACGGCTTTTGAGCTGAAATGAATGAGGAACGGGTTTTATGATGCCCGGGATCAACACCTTAATCTTAACCCCCACCCACAACTTGTATATAATTTAAAATAATACAAAACTGCCGCCCTGTCGGCTGGGGCGTTAGAATGCACCGACTGCACCTCTGCAGAGGAGTAAGACTCCCCTAATGGGGCCACTTGTTGGCCATGGGTGGCGACCCGTGATGCTTAAGGATAGAACCCAGGTGGATGAGCAGTTCATGACATGCAATACTCCACTTTGGCCCTATCTTGGGCTAGACGGGCGGTCGGAGAGGCCCCCTCCGATCAATCGGCTGGTCACGTCAAGCCCTAGCACATATGTGATTTTCCCAACCCTATTGCCCTTATTGCAAGCCCCAACCCCTTTTTATCATATGGGTGCTAGAAGGCGGTGGTTGCGGGTCTACATGTTCTGGGAATAACGTTAAACTCTATTCGACGGTGAGGTTCCAGTTTTGGAGGTTTGGGAAATGTGGAACATCCCTTCATCACCATTGCTCCCTGGTCCACTCTGATCCGGAGTGGTAGTACCTGTTAGGGTCCCATCTATGGATTAAATAGAAAAATGTATTTATAAAAAAATTATATTATCCATTAAGAATTGATTTATTTCAAAACTTTATCGGCATTAAATGACCCATTGAGGTTGATATGTCGTAAAACAAAACAAAACCAAACAAACCAAATACAAAACTGACCACTAGTGGCAATAAGACTGTCCAGTAATCAATTAGTGATCAGTTAGGCAAGAGCAGGTACTGTCAAAGGACTCTGACCACTTGAAAACAGACCTGTTACTGGCAAAGAGTGAAATAATTTTATTTCATTTTGTCTATCAATTTTTGTCTAGGATTTCTAATTGAATTTCTAGCATTTTTTAGGTGCCCGTTGTGTAATCTTCGGAAATGGACATGGTAACACGAGTTCAAATCCTGGATGAGGCTGTTTGCATTTCACATAGTGCTATTACCCTGAACTCTTTAAGCATGGTTAGGCATTGAGAAGGAAAATTAGTCCCTAATTTATCAGAATGACTGGATTCTCCAATGATTTGGCAAAAAAAGAATGCCTGCATATATATATATATATATATATATATATATATATATATATATATATATATATAAAGAGCAGATGGTGTGTATGAATATATGTATGTATGTATGTATGTCCAATTGAGAGCTCTGTCGCCAGGGATTTTAGAATACACCGACAGCACTTAACAATATCTATTAAGGTCTACCTGAGTTATATTTTCCTAAAAACAGCTCATGTTATAAATGTGTATAAGATCCTGCAATGTGTGCTATATATCATTAACAAATAAAGATTTACATAGTATAAGCTGTGAATAATTTGCCTACTGGTTTTAACAAAACTGTGTTTGATAAATATTATTGTTTTATTCTCAAACATATAAAAACAATCCTGTGTATAATTCTATATTGAAATCAATTAAAATAAAGTAAAAATAAGTATAATCTTTTTTGTGTTCTTATTTAATTTCATTAGTCTTTCTAATTCAATATTATATCTAATTATATTAAAACTTAAGGATATATGCCACAAAACAAAGCAACCAAACAAAAAACTATCGCAGCCTGTTTCTATCTATCAATCTGTGCAACAATCTCAGCCTATTCGATCTATATATATTTACGAATTGCCTAACACAAGCAGGATGTGACACTGGGTCAATTTCTTAAGCGGAATTTAGCGGGTTTGAATTCAAAGTTTTCCTTCTCCTAGACTGGTTACCTAGCCAAGGTTAAATAGTCCAGTTCATCCTACCCATAACTGGAAGGGGTAGTTGGGTGCATACTTTTCCCAAGAGTATTCGTGCTATGTTAATTGCAAACAAGTTCGACTAGGTGTGTGTGTGTGTGTGTGTTTGTGTGTGTGTGTGTGTGTGTGTATTTGGGCAGCATTCTTTCATTTATACATGTAGAATTAAACAAAAGGCACATCTCCAATTTTATTTTTTATCTTTTATTAATTTTCTGGGCAACTTTTTAATGTTTGGGTGGAATTGGTGTTATCCACCAAAGTTCAGTTCCCGAGTACTTTCGGTACTTCGAAGTGCCATCATCAGGGGTGATGTATTCCAGTTTTGTTTTTTGTTGTTTTTTTTTAATTATATTAACTAGCAAATATATGCACCCTCCAGGTGCAAGTTAATAGGTTTAATGTAATAAAATATTATATTAAATTAGAAAGGATAATGAAACTAAATAAGAATACTGATAAAAAGATTTGAAACAGAGGGAGTATAATAAAAGATTTGAAACAGAGGGAGTATAATAAAAAATAGAACAACTGAAACTTACTCTTCCATCACTCTCATCTTTCATTGTTATTTTTTCTAATTTAAGTATTTAGTTATAAGAGGAAGTAAAGAATAAAATGATAGTAATTTTTTCTAGTTAATGGATTTCATTTAAGATTCATTGAAGAGATTTTTGATTATATTCATTAAAATAAAACCAAACAGTTAGAAATCAATAATACTAAGCACATATTTAATAAATTCGATTTTTTAATATTAATATGCAAATTAACCTTCCCGTTCACACTGTAAACCGCTATTTTATTGTATATATAAATATAATTGCATGTTGTCAGTATGTAGACATGGTTAACAGTATTAATAATGTAAATCAAATTTATTAATAATTGAGGTTTAAATAAAAATACAATCATGGAAAATGTGATGTCAATAACTAAGGGAATAGTGATATGAGTAGTAATATAGTTTCGGTTACAGACAGAAAAGCACACAATCTCCATTATAATAAGAAGATGTGGAGGCTGGAAGGAGAAGAATTGGTGAGAAAAAAATTAGAAAACAAAAAATAAAATTGTTAAACAGGTGATGTGCTTTTGTTTAATTCTACACACACACACACACACACATTTATATATATATATATATATATATATATATATATATATTCTACCTACATCCCTCAACTCTCTTCCCATCTGATTTCCTTCTCATCTTCCCCAAAGATGTCCCATATAACCAATCAAATCTTCCCCTCACCACAAAACTTACCCACCTACTTCTATTTCCCCCTTCTATAAAACACTTGTATGGTCTGAATAATTCAATAAAAGCTGATGAAGCCGGTTTCAAACCCCAGCGAAATATTCTACACATTTTTGTCTGAGTTTTGTTTTTCATTCTTATATTTTACCTTATTCCGTCGGATTCATTCCAATCCCCTTTCCTCGTATATATATATATATATATATATATTATATATATATATATATATATATTATAATGATGTGTTAAACTCTACTGACGATTCTTGTCGGACGAGTTTTTGTTCGATTTTTCTGTCTGGCCATCTTTTTAATGTCAGGGTCGAATTGGTGTAGCAATCCACCAAAGGTTTTTTCATGGGCGCTTTCAACATGTCACACACACATACACACACACACACACATATATATATATATATATATGTGTGTGTGTGTGTGTGTGTGTGTGTTTTGTGTATGTATACTGATACAGCGCTTTATATATGCGGATATTTCTTTATTCTCAAATGTCTTTTGTGGATTTTATTAGCTGTGAGGATTATTCCCTCTCCCTGTACCACACTAATGGCCATAAAAGCACAAATATCCGGGCATTTCTTGATGTCTGTACTTACATCTCTGACACGACATTCTAATTTGACATTCTGAAATACTCGCCACACAAAGCTTCTTCGCAGAAAGAATTTAATTTTGGTCAATTCGGACGGAATTCCACCAAGGCAGCGCCACTTTTGACCATAAATCGCGTGGCATCGATTCTTCCTCGGGGTGATTTGCTCTTCCACGAAGGGTACGCGCTCATCAATCATGCGCTCTCTTTAAACCTCACCCAAGTCCTGGATTCGCGCGAGTGTGGACCTCACGGGCGCTAAACTCACATTTGCCACCCGAAGAGGCTAAACGTCAATTACACACGACCAGGGGGACATTGATCGAGAGGGAATCTGTAGCTAGATTGATGACGGTCATCTAACGCCTCGTTCTTAAACACGGACTTTGATGGATATGGACTGGGTGTAAGGTTCAAGGACATGGATTACACAGTGTCGAATAAATAATCAATAGTAAAAATCTTTAAAAGTCCAATGAATTTTTCGAACATTGGACTTCACAGTGACAGGAGGTGCTGTAACTTCAGGGGCACAAAAACTATATTATAGTCTTTCGAGAAATGCCAATAAAAAAAACAGAAAGTAAAAATAATTGGTAATTTGCTTGAAGCATTGTTAAGTATGTTATAATGTATTAATTTGAAAGCAATTACAATGCAAGTAAAAAATAAAAACAAAAAGATGTTATTTTTTGTCTTATCGATTTCAAAGTAAAACTTTATCTTCAGAGACGATTTTCGGAAATGGAGGTGTTTTTTTGTTTTTTTTTGGTCGTTATTTTTTTATGTTATAAACACGCGTCTCGTGGTGTTCGTTTTTTTAAAACGCCACGTGCAAAGACGTGATGGACATTTAGCCGTTCATTCAATTTCAATTTTAATATTTTTCTCTGTTTATATATTTATGTAACATTCATTTGATATATATATATAATGAAATGTACATACTATGTACTATATACTGTGAGGAACGTGTATTTTAATTATATTTGTATTCAGTGTTTAGCTCTAATCTATTGTTTATACTAGGACCTACTTTGGTTATTAATAAACTTTCTCTAATTCTGAGATTACCAATGTTTCGTATTACTGTCTCTATCTTAACGGAAAAACTATTGTCTTTATTTTTGCATTTGATTAAATGTTTGTGGAATGAGGAGGCACGTGTGTGGATATCTTCTTTGATTCTAATGTGGAGGGGTCTAATTGTACTTCCTATATAGAAATTAAGGCATTTGGAGCAAGTTAAACGGTAAACTGTATAGGTTTTGTGACATATGTTAGGGCTTTAATTATTACACAGGAAAATCATTACGCTTTCGCGTTACTGATAGTTATTCGAGCTCAGTTTTCTTTTCAAACTTTTGGATAACCCTTTCTATTTCAGAGTATTTCTCGTAGACATCCATATAAAAAAATTGGTTATTTCTCTATAAGTCTAACATAAACAAAGGGGAACCCCTTTGACTGATAAATTATTTATTTATCATTCATCTACTAGGAAAAAGGAAGATGGGGTTAGGGTTTAATGTTAGGGTTAATGTTAGGGTTTAGGGTTAGGGTTCGGGGTTAGGGTTACGTTTAGGGTTTGGGTTTAATGGGAAATAAATAATTTATCAGTCAAGAGTGGTTCCCCTTTGTTTATGTTAGAATTATAGGAAATAACCCCAAAAATTCTCATGCACTCCCATATAAATACAAAAGGAAATCCCGTGGATTACACAGTGTTAAATTAATTTGCCAATATTTAGAATGTTGAATAATTGCACAGAAATTTCATAACACCGGTTATGATGGATATGGACGTGGTGTAAGGTACAAGGGCATGGATTACACAGTGTCGAATAAGTAGACAATAGTCAAAATCTCTAATTATTACACAGAAAAGTCATAACTCCTCGTTACAGATATAGTCATACTCGAAATACTAGCTCAGTGGTTTTTCAAACTGTTTGGGACCCTTTGCTATTTCAGAGTGTTTCTCGTAGACCTCCATATAAAAAAATGGTTAATACCTATAGGTCTAACAAAAACAAAGGGAAACCACTCTTGACTGATAATTTATTTATTTATTGATCTACTAGAAAAAAGAAGACGGGGTTAGGGTTAGGGTTTAGGGTTAGGGTTTAGGGTTAGGGTTAGTTTAATGGGAAAATAAATCAGTAATTTATCAGTCAAAAGTGGTTCCCCTTTGTTTATGTTAGACTTATAGGAAATAACCAAAAAATTCTCGTGGACTCCCATATAAACGAAAAGGAATCCCGTGGATTGCATAGAGTCGAATAAATTTGCCAATATTAAAAATTTTGAATAATTACCAGAGTATTCATAACACGGGTTGTGATGGATATGGACTTGGTGTAAGGTACAAGGACATGGATTACACAGTGTCAAATATATAGTCAATAGCCAGAAAAATCATAACGCTTTTCCTTTACCGATATAGTCACAGTCGTTATTCGAGCTCACTGTTTTTCAAATTTTGGGTAACCCTTTCTATTTCAGAGTATATCTCGTAAACCTCTACATAAGAAATGTCTTGAGGACTCCCATCTATACATATATAAAAGGCAGTTGTGTGTATGTGTATGTCCAGAGGAAACTTTGAAAATAAAACAATTGACGACAAAGTAAATATATATATATATACATTAAATATCATCAGGGCTTGGTTTTTGAGCAACAATAATGAAGATTTGAGTTATATTTGGGAAGATGTTTAAAAATTCAAATTTGAAAAGTAACAGAAGAGAAAGTCTGTTATTTTGTTTATTTTTGTTTTTGTATGTTTTCTTTTTCGTTTTCAAATATATATTGAATTGATTGATTGAATTAATCGCATCATTTATTTTATTTTCTAAAAAATTGAATGGAAATTTCTTACTATTTTGATATATGTATATACATGGGGATTTTTATGGGGCAACCAGTGAGTGTTGTATACCCGTTTCTTACTTCTTACTCCTGGTCGTATTTTCTTCTGGCCGGCTTTGCTATTCTGATCGTCTATCTTGGTCTGGCATCGTCTAAGGTCTGGACTTTCTTGGGGACTTCGGGTCTGGTTTCTGTTAGGGATTTCTCCTTCTCAGAAGCCCTCTGTCATTGTTAATGTTTAGGTAATAAACACAAGACTTCGATTAACTTTGATGTTACTTTATTTTCAATCCCCAACCCAGACATCTGCGCAGGTGAGACTTACATCCTACGAGCTCGGCTCCTACATTCTAAATCCAGAAACTTACTTACTATCTAAACCGGAAGAGAGGGTCCTCTCTACCGCTTCTCACCGGAAGGTTAGGACTGAGGTCAAGCCTTGTCTCATCCTTCAAGGCCGTAGGCTGTAGCTTATAACGGCCATTTTGATTTCTACACTAATTCTAATAATTTCTACCATAGATGGGACCCTAACAGGTACTACCACTCCGGGTCAGAGTGGACCAGGGAGCAATGGTGATGAAGGGGTGCTTCACATTCCCCAAACCTCCAGAACTGGAACCTCACCATCAGATAGAGTTTAACGTCATTCCCAGGACATGTAGGCCCGCAGCCACCGCCTTCTAGCACCCATATGATAAAAAAGGGGCTGGGGCTTGCCATAAGGGCAATAGGGTTGGGAAAATCATATAGGTGCTAGGGCTTGACGTGACCAGCCGATTGATCGGAGGAGGACTCTCCGACCGCCCGTCTAGCCCAAGATAGGGCCAAAGTGGAGTATTGCCTGTCATGAACTGCTCATCCACCTGGGCTCTATCCTTAAGCATCACGGGTCGCCACCACGGCCAACAGGTGGACCCATTGGGGGAGTCTTACCCCTCTGCAGAGGTGCAGTCGGTGCATTCTAACTCCTCCGCCGACAGGGCGGTCAGTATTCTAGTTCAGTTGTTTTCAAACTTTCTATTTCAGTGTATATCTAGTAGACACCTATATAAATAAAAAGGAAAACTCGTAGAAGCCGATACAAATAAAAAGAAAATCTCGTGGAGCTTCTTTTATGATTGTTCCAAGAAAACAATTAAAACCAGTTACATGTTCCACACGTCTTCCAACCCCCAGGCAGATCCAAGTAATTGTCTATCTCATCGTATCTTTTTTAATTTTAAGAAAATCCAATATATATATATATATATATATATATATATATGATGGCAGCAAACTCGTATTCAAGTATTGCCATTGCTTGATATAGTAACAATAACACAAAACAAATGCTCAATAGTTCAAAGAATATAATGGTGAGCTTCAAAAAAGTTCAACAATGAGCTGCACGAAAGTGGCTCTTTAGTCGTGCCAAAGTCTTGCACACCTTCCCACAATTACAGGTATTTCCAGGGAGCATAGGGTATTTTATTAGTCCATCCCGCCGATGCACAGATTGGTGACTGATCAGGCCAGCTTTGCTCATACATAGCCTTCCACACTGGTCACAGAGTAGACCGATTTGAAGCCCTTGATTGTCTACTTCTTTATTCTTGTGAATATCTCTCTTCAACTGCTCATGCTGTATACGACGGTCTCAAACCTTTCCGTGCGCCCTTGCACATTGATGAAGTATATATATATATATATATATATATATATATATATATATATATATATATATCTTTTTGGTCTTATTTTCACGGTATCCAATGATGTCTCAATGCGTTTTATTTTCTAGGACAGATTCTGGTTTGTGCATATGCTCTCATGTAGGTGCAAATTTATAGATTTATGCAAGGATTTTTTATAAGTCCCAAGAGAGCTCAATGTATAATAACTAATAAATTAATCCTATTCAGAGAAATATATAGGCTTTGTAAATGCTATTTGATGAAATTAGACTCATACTGAGTCTCTGGTCGAAATAAATTTATTATAGCCAAATGACAGTTTGTTAAGTTTTTATGCCTTTAAAAGTATATATATATATATATATATATATATATATATATATATATATATATGTAGAATTTTATTTTTGATCTTTTCTAATTTTTCTCCCCAGACAAGTCAGCTTAATGAGACCAATGTTGTATATAGATTTAAATGTCCCCTAGGAGATTGCATTCTCCCAGATACATATACTGATAATACATACATTGGATTCACCTCAACCACATTGTCAAGGCGTCTAACCCTCCATTTAACAGACAATAGCTCTATTTCACAACACCTAAAATTACATTCATGCCCCCACTCTAATTACCGAAATATTCTAACGGAAATTATGCCACAAAAAAAAATAAACAAAAACTCCAAATACTAGAAGCTTTTTGCATAAAACAATGCAGACCATCCTTGGGCAAGATTAATTTCCAATACATTACACACATTCTAAAATGCCTATAGCACCTTTCTCACCAATTCTTCTCTTTCAGCCTCACATTAATATAATTAAAAAAAACTGGAGTACATCACCCCTGATGATGGCACTTCGAAGTGCCGAGGGTACTCAGGAACTGAACTTTGTTGGACTTATCCATCAATTCCACCCAGGCATTTAAAAGTTGGCCAGAAAATTAGAAAAGATCAAAAATAAAATTGTTAAACAGGAGATGTGCCTTTTGTTTAATTCTACATGTATAAATGAAAGAATGTTGCCCAATATATATATATATATATATATATATATATATATATATATATATATATATATATATATTCTGATGTATTGGACACACAAGCTAATGATATAGACATTATCTAGTCTTAGTGATCTATTATTCCAAATATTTCGACGGCCTTTAAAGATTTATATTTCTCATTAACTATTCAAAAGTGGACACTTCGGCTTCATCAAATTTGGAAAAGTGCGATCTCACCTCACACATTGGTTGAAGTGACAAATGTGTTGCGTCCCAGGAAAGAAATTTGACACATTAAACCTTAAAAGTTTGAATTACTTCAATAGTTAATAAAAGCCGTCCGAAATTGGCCCACAAAAACTGGTCTTTGATTTAGTGCTTTGGTTATATATCTATTTCTCTGAATATTCACATTTTCAAATAGGACACAAAGCATTATCTGCGTTATTCGGACTATTATCCCCATCTTTATTGTTATTTGTACAACGTTTCGGCCGATATGCCATCCGGCCTTCGTCAGGGATTTCTTGTCGGACTCGGGAACCTTCTCGGACTCGGGAACCTTCTTTTCGAACTCGGGAACCTTCTTTTCGGACTCGGGAGCCTTCTTTGCGAACTCGGGAACCTTCTTGTCGTAATCGGGAGCCATCACGGAACTTTGAATCTAACCCTTTATTCAGTCCACGGGAGTATCCTGTTCTCATTCCGCTAACCATAGCTAGGGTAGGAGTTGTGTTAATTATTTTTCTATGTTACTACCTCTACTTAGGATTGAACCCGGAATCCAGAGATAACTGTCACTTAGAAATGTCGTAACCATTAGTATCTGTAGCCAGGGTTAGTTTCGAAGTTCCGTGATAACTCCCGATTACGACAAGAAAGTTCCCGAGTTCGAAAAGAAGGTTCCCGAGTCCGACAAGAAATACCTGAAGAAGGCCGTAGGGCATATCGGTCGAAACGTTGTACGAATAACAATAAAGATGGGGACAATAGTCCGAATAACGCAGATAATACTAATCACAAGCCTCATCTCAAACATTCAGAGAAATAGGACACATAGCGTAACTGTTACGTTGCAATACTCCCGGTACTAAAACGATACAAGCACCGTAGTCTCTTTTCTTTCTTGGTACTAAACTCCGATAAAAAATCATACACGAAAACATGTCGTCACAACTCCCAGCCTTTATTAACGTGCTCGTCTAGTGGCTTCTACCAGGGAGGAAGGGAGGCAGAGAGAACGAGAGAGAGAGAGCACTACTAGATTACTGGGCTCTAATGAGGTCTGTCCCACACGACGGACGCCGGCAAAAAGAGAGAGAAGCCTTTCTTCCTTCCCCACGTCACCACTGACTTCCGGTCAACACCCGACTTCCGGTCAACACCCCGATTTCCGCTTGCCCCTCAATTCTTCGTTTGGGTCACGCTACGGTCAAACCATCGCTCTCTCCTTTGGTCATCACTATTTTTTTAAGCCTTTGTTATTTATATTCCTCCTCCTTCCATTAGCAGTTCTAGCTCACAAGGGTCATATTGCTACATTCCTTTTACCATATTCTAAAATTTTTAACCGTAATTTTCAAAAAGTATCTCTTTTTTTTTTCAAAGAATATGCGTAATTATTTCATTAGATTTTTTTTTTTTTTTTTTTCCTTCTATCCGATATGACCTTCCTCTCTCCGATAGAGCCACACGAGCATTCATTTTTATAACAATAATACAAAAAACACATACATATAAGTAAAGAAGAAATTTACAAAATCATTAAAGCAGGTGATATTCTCCTCCTTGTTTCCACAATTGTGCTCTGACCTTACTTGGTTAGCTTATTTGTTCTTTTTTTTTTATTTTTTTCATTTATTATTTGTTATTTGTTTTTCTTTTGGAAATTACTGCGGTGATCATCAAACGATTGCTCTCGTATGTGGACAATGGTCAATTTGAATAGATATATAAATTAACGATGAAAAGAAAAGATATACTCATTGCGATTACCGTATTATTTTTTGATACATGAATCATAATAATCAAATATAGGCAGGACCTTAATAAACTGATTTATGAGCTTTTTTTTCAAAAGCACGCGGGGTTAAGTTTGGTCGCTTCTTCCGATATAGTCTGGGTCAAAATTCTTTTCTCTATTATTGCTTTTTTCGTTTTTGTGTAATGCTATATCATTTTAATCCTGGGTTCCAGTTTTTTTCAATATTAATTTTTTCAGTTTTTTAATATTTTTGGTGTTTATCGGATTATCATCTCATATTCCGGTGCCGTAATTCGTATTTTATATTTACTCATTTTCTCAGATGCAACCCTTTTTTTCTTTTCTTTTTTTTTTTTTTTTTTTTTTTTTTTTCATTTTTTTTTTTATTTTTCTTTTTTTTTTTCATTCATAATCTATCATCTACTCTAATTTATTTCCGAGCGCAAAACTAGGTTTTTTTCTTTGGAAGGTATCCGTGCTGTGTGAACGAAACTTTGACAAACAGGCTTTAAAAGAAGCTATCTTCATAGTCGCTGTTTGGTGGGTATGTCATGTTTCCTTGTGGGCAGTATGGTTGAATGAAAAACGCCGGAGTGAAGCTCAGTAGGCCGTGCTGTGTGTGTGGTGTCGTGAGAGAGAGAGAAGAGAGAGTAGAGGAGAGCTGTGTGTGTGTGTGAGAGAGAGAGAAGAGAGAAGAGAGAGAGTATGTGTGTGTGTGTAGAGAGAGAGAGAGAGAGAGGAGAAGAGAGAGGGGGTGGACCGTGTTTTAATTTTTAATTTTCGCTGGTGTGATGCAATCATTTTATTGATTAGAGAAAAATATCAGCGATATTTTAAAGAAAGAATAAGAAAGAAGAAAGAGAGAAAGAAAAGAAAGAAGAAAGAAGAAAGCGAAAGAAAGAGAAAGAGGAAAAATAAAGAAAGAAAGAAAGAGAAGAAAGAAAGAAAGATACAGAAAAAAAGAAGAAGAGAAAGAAAGATGAGAAAGAAAGAAAGAGAGAAAGAAAAGAGAGAAAGAAAGAGAGAGCAAAGAAGAGAAAGAAAGAGAAAAAAAGAAAGAAAGAGAGAAAGAAAGAAAAGAAAGAGAGAAAGAAAGAGAGAAAGAAGAGAAAGAAAGAAAAGAGAAAGAAAAGAAGAGAGAAAGAAAGAGAGAAGAAAGAGAAAGAAAGAGAGAAAGAGAGAAAGAAAGAAGAGAGAAAGAGAGAAAGAAAGAAAAGAAAGAAGAGAGAAATAAGAAAAGAAAGAAAGAAGAAGAAGAAGAGAGAAAAGAAAGAGAGAAGAAAGAAAGAGAGAAAGAAAGAAAGAGAGAAGAAAGAAAAGAAAGAAAAGAGAAAGAAAAAAGAGAGAAAGAAAGAGAGAGAAAGAGAGAAAGAGAGAAATAAAAGAAGAAAGAAGAAGAAATAAAGAAAGAAGAGAGAGAAAGAAAGAAAGAGAGAAAGAAAGAGAAAGAAAGAGAGAAAGAGAGAAATAAAGAAGAAAGAAGAAAGAAAGAGAGAGAGAAGAAAAGAGAGAAAAAGAGAGAAAAGAAAGAGAGAAAGAGAGAAATAAAGAAAGAAAGAAAGAGAGAAAGAAGAAAGAAGAGAGAAAAGAAAGAGAGAAGAAAGAGCGGAAAAGAGAGAATAAAGAAAGAAAGAAGAGAAAGAAAGAAGAAGAGAGAAGAAAGAAAGAAGAGAAAGAAAAAGAGAAAGAAAGAGAGAAGAGAGAAATAAAGAAAGAAAGAAAAGAGAAAGAAAGAAAGAAAGGGGATCACGTTTAATTTTAATCTCACTGTGATCAATCATTTTATTGATTGAAAAAATAATCAGCATATTTTACAAAATAACAAGGCCAGTTATTTAAAGCAGGTGCTCAATGCTTAAGTAACTCACTGGAAACGCGACCGCTAATTGCTAACCCACATCACCCACCCCCGCCAACACACAAAATATATACATACGTATATATATATATATATATATATATATATTATTATATATATATTATATATATATAAGAAAGAATGAAAAAACGCAGGTTTAAGTGAGTTAAGCGGTGAGTTTATTGGCCGACGCTGCAGTGTTTCGATCTATTAATTAGATCATCTTCAGGGCATTTGTTGGTATATGGAAGGTAATAAAAAATTTTTATCACAGAATAACGAGAAAAGCGAGTGGTAGTCCTTGTTATTCAGTATGTTTAAAATTTGAGGTTTGAAAAAAGGAGACGGTTTGAAATATGACGTCAAATATTCTCTTTTACGGTGTGAGTAGGACTGTGTAAGTGTGTGTATCGAAAGAAAGCATTGTGCATTTTCTAGGTGTGTGGTTGCGCGCGTGTGTATACATCTTTTGCGATAAACGACAGCGAAACAAACCTCAAGTTGGTGTGTGTGTTTGTGTGTGTGTTGTGTGTGTTGTGTAGATATATTATTTATTTATGTTAGCAAGCAATTACTTAGCATATAAAAATAAAATAATGTTCAGTCTTGTCGATTTCAAAGTAACTTCATCATCAGAGACATTTTCTGAAATGGACGCGTTCTTGTGTCGTTTTTTATTGTTCGTTATAAACACGCGTCTTGTGTTTTTTTTATTACAACGCCACGCGGAAGGGTCGTGATAGCCGTTGTTCAATCAATTTCAATGTTTTCTTTTTATCTATTTATTATTTATGTATTTATTTATTCATTTTATTCATTTGTTTTATGTATATTTATGTGTATATATGCTCAATGCTTAAATCAACTCACTGGAAACGCGACCACTAATTCCTAACCCACATCACTATACACCCTCCACAAAATATATACATACGTATATATATAATATAATATATATATATATATAATATATATTTAGATGATAATAAAAAAAATGAATCCTGACTACTGGAGAAACTGACATTGAAGAGAACTGACTGGAGAATTCATGGCTGTGCCAGTTTTGAGAGTGAAAGAATTGAGCATAAAAACGTCAAGCGTCAACTTCGAAAGAGATACACCTGTCATATTAGAGCAACATTGAGGGTTGGAAATGTCAGACATTGATCGAATTTTTCTTTCTAAGGTTGGATATGTCAATCATAGGATCTTATCAGGGACAATTCATGCAAACTCCAGGATCAATGTGTCTTGTGCAATCTGTAACAAAGTCTGTAAGTCAGCTGCTGTCTTAAGAGACATATGGTATTGCATAAATATCAAATTTTTCATCTGATCCAACGAGAAGGACGTCCTTCCTATGTCATGTTTGCATCAAACTCTGTGATCTGCAGTGGGTTTGAAGAGTCATTTGAGGGTCATGAGAGGAAAGGTTCTGGTGGTGGAGTTAAAGGATTGTGAGGGACGTCAGTGATCTGTAAAGATTATGCTATTGCTTATAATATATATATTATATATATATATATATATATAAAGATAATCTAATGAGTCAGACGAACCTACTATCAGTTTCGCATAAAGCTCTT
>CM042177.1:1900333-1955333 GCA_023376005.1 Doryteuthis pealeii
CTTTCCAGCGTTCTCTTCAAATTCCAAATTTTGAACAGATTGATAAACAAGGACTATCACAGATTTTCTCCTTATTCTGTGATAATATCTTTTTTTACACTTCCTTATATCAACAAAAACCCTGAAGAAGATCTACTTAACAGATCGAAACACTGCAGCGTCAGCTAATAAATTTACCACGCATTTTATTTAAACCTGTGTTTTTTCAAATTTCTCTCTATACTACACACACACACACACACACACACACACACACACACATATATATATATATATATATATATATATATATATAATGAAATAGAGAATGAAAAAATGAGAAAAGTATTGGCATGAAAAGGTGCTCAAGGCTATTAAAGCAGAGCAGATTTATAATCAATGGTAATATTATGGGTTTACACTCATAACTTGAAGTTTCATGGTAATCCAATCATCAGATGAGTTCAATGGTTGAGATCTTTAAAACCAGTCGTGAAAATTTTCACGACTGGTTTTTAAGATCTCAACCATTGGACTCATCTGATGACTGGAATTACCATGAAACTTCAAGTTAAGAGTGTTATATTACGATTGATATATATATATATATATATAATATATATATATATATATATTATATATATGTGTGTGTGTGTGTGTGTGTGTGTGTGTGTGTTTCTTTGTACGGATAGCTTGAAAAGATAACTTTACACATACACTCACATCACATATATATATATATATACATATATAAAAAAGTCGTCGGGCGGCCTAATGTCGGTATCAGCCAGACAGCGAGGGAGTCTATCCCCTTTTCACTAGCGCTAGGCCAAGGAGACTCATTTCAATCAATAATTTTTATCCATACAACATTTTCTTTCCATGTATCTTTCAACATACTTTTCGGATTCACTTCGATTTTTCTCACTTACATATAAATTGGTTTAGCTCAGTCGGTAGAGCGTTCGGTTAGGAATCCCAAGGTTTCTGGTTCGATACTGGCCCACGCCAACTCAGCGTATGAGTAGCACAGGGATCTGTGCGGTAAAGTGAGGAGCTGATGGTAGGTGTGGCGCCCCACCCCAGACGCTAAAATAATCTCCTTGGTCTAGCGCTATTGAAAAGGGGATAGACTCCCTCGCTGATTGGCTGATACCGACATTAGGGCGCCCCGACGACTTCACTTTTACTACATATAAATATAAGTACAACACCCCCACACACACGCACATAAACACACACGTGCACACACATATAAGTAATACGATATCCAGTTTTTATCATTTACAGACTGTGTCACTGGATAGGTTCTTTCTGTAGGCAAAACTTTAAATTAAATGGCTCCAATTGCTTAGATATTTTACAGTAATTAGAATATCTTAATTCTCCCAATATGCAACAGCAAATTGCTATATATTTCAGACAGGAAGTTGTCTATTACTTATACCAAGAATATAATTCAACACGCAAACAAACACACACATCCCCCTCCCATATATACATATATATGTATATATATATATATATATATATATATATATATATATGTGTGTGTGTGTGTGTGTGTGTGTGTGTAAGGTATCCAAAACTGGTAGTAAGGGATGATTCTACATGTGATCTTCAAAATCTCACTGTATAAATATTGTATGTTTTAGTAGGGCCAAATACAAGGATTTTTATGAATCCCTAAAGAGAGCTCAATGTATAATATTTTTTTAGATTAAATACAGAGCAATATTTACCTTTGAAAGGAAGGAAAAACTCAATAAACCTTCATTCTGTAATAAATTTATTTCGACCAAAACGTAAAAGGCTTTTAAAAATTTAAATAAATTCCTAAAACTCCTTAAAATTTCAGTCTCAAGAGACAATTTTAGGAATTTATTTAAATTTCTAAAAGCCTTTTAAGTTTTGGTCGAAATAAATTTATTACAAGATGATGGTCTATTGAGTTTTTCCTTCCTTTCAAAGGTATATATATATATATATATATATATATATATATATGTGTGTGTGTGTGTGTGTGTGTGTGTGGTGTGTGTCTGTTGTCGTTATGAGATCCAAGTAAACTTCTTTGTTGATATATCTGGTGAGTCTCGGTGTGCATATATAATATCATATTAACAAATATGTTACACATATATAAATGTTAAGAAATTTGAAAAACCAAGTGTTCCGAAAATAGGATAAATTTATTTATCACGTTTAAACGTTTCGGTTTTCTTTGAACCTTCATCAGGATGTGTCTTGGTGTGAAGAAATTGATGGATGTTTTATAGATGACAGATGAAAATCTTTATAAAATCTTTTTTGTTGTATAACTGTATTTGTTCAGCGTTATATTTTTGAAAGACGAGTCGCGATCCGCGCACGCGAAGATGTCATGACGCGTGACGCAACTCGAAGAAATGCATTCAACAAAAGACAAGAAAAAGTATTTCAAAAATCTAACGCTGAACAAATACAGTTACACAACAAAAAAGATTTTTATAAAGATTTTCATCTCCTGTCATCTATAAAACATCCATCAATTTCTTCACCCCAAGACTCATGCTCATGAAGGTTCAAAGAAACCGAAACGTTTAAACGTTGATAAATAAATTCATCCTATTTTCGGAACACTTGTTTTTTTTCAAATTTTTTAATAATGTCGGATTTATTTCCATATTTACTTCCATATATAAATGTCTATAATAAATATCATTGTGATTTAGTGTGAAGCATTGGGTGTGAAATATATATATGACACAGTTTCGTTTTATATCATTGTAATATTTAGGAGACTCCACTCTCCTTCTTCAGAGAAATGTAGACTAACTAACTAACTAATATATAATATATATATATATATATATATATATATATATATATATATATAAAATTCTGGTACAAGCAAATTTAAATAATACTTTAAGGGTAATCATTATGATCACCTATATAGATGGATACGAAGGAAAAGAGTGATAAAAAAAAATTGTTTTATTTGATAAAAACGAGGGCCCTTTCGTCCGGTTGCTCATCAAGGTTTATACAGCCGGAGACGACTAAAAGTCAAATTGTAAATACATATGGGTATATATATGAGGGGGGGGGTTTAGGGAAAAGAAGGAAAAAAAAATTTACTTTCTCCTTTTAAGTCCCCATTATATATATATATATATATATATATATATATATATATATATATATATATTTGAGATGTATTTTAGTATTTGTATCCGTTGTTGGAAATACATATACCAGGTTTGGGCATAGGTGTGAAGCATTAACGTACTATATTATGCTCATGTTGTTACCATAATATGTTAGTCAAGGAATAAATATCAGAAAACTCTGTATTTTTTTTAGTTTCTTTTATTTAGACGAGTGGTGAATTTTCAGGACAGTCACGTCCTTTCTTCCTGACCGTGAATTGTAGTAGTGATCTTATGGCTGCTTGTCCGGTGCGTTGGAATGGTGTGGTGGAACTTGTTGCTGGTTGGTCCGTAGGTGATTAATGAGTTTGTACTCTATGTGTGGTCGTGTGATGGGGGTCATGGGGTTGGTGGTATGGGGGTGTTTTGGAAATATGAGTATAGATTTAATGTACCGGTGTCTGTATTCAAGCCGTTCCGGTGAGTATCTAGTTTGATGACCGATTTTAATTCAGCTATTTGTATTGCTTGTGTGGTGGGGAAGCCTTGTTGGATTAAGATGCATTTATATGTTAGCATATATATATATATATATATATATAATATATATATATATATATATATATATGTAAATCAGAGATGTAATATTATGGTGTTGATTATCCGTAACTGCATATTAACAGCATAATATTTCATCTCTGATTTTAGAACTGCCCCTATCATACGTACACCCCTTAGATGCACAAAATAAGGTACGTGAAAAGAACGTTACGTATTTGAAGACGGATTTTTTTTCTGGGACTCATATTGTATTTCTCCCACATTTTTAAATGAATGAATAAAATGGAACCTACTATTCAGAAACATTTGGAACAGTAGTTAAAATACTGGTTAATTCATTTGACGGTAGAAGCAGTTTCTACCCTGTCTTAAATAAAACCTTGTTAATTTTATAACAACCTTGTCTTGAATTATAATTTCAATCCTCCATATACAATCTGTACTAGCAACAGAAAACCCCATCCGGGTGTCGTAAAATTTAATTTTGGAAAGACATTGCCTGAGAGGGTGGGGTTTAAAAATTCAATGTCAGAGGGTTTGTATCATAAGTAAGCAAAATCCTCATATTTATTGAAGGAGTAAAAAAAACAAAAACAATTTGAAATGAAAACTGAGCCCCGTCCCTCTCAGATAAAATGTTGCGTGCATGTAATAATCAAACAATTATTTTGAATATTTTCCACATCAATTTTACACAAAATCGTAGGCATTTATTTATTTGTAAACTTGTTTAGTTAACTTCTTGTTACTGTTAAAAAAAAAAGAACGATAGTAAAAAACAATTTTTTAAATTGCTTACTCAAATTTTGGGTGTATATAGCATAAGAATATTGTGACGTAAACTGTGACGTAGAGCTATGACGTAGTTTTTGTTACAGAAAAAAATACAGACAATCTCCATTATTAATAGAAGATGTTAAAAACATAACAAAAACAAATTATAGGAAGGTTTTAGAACTGTTATTTTCCAAATTTACATGGTTTTAAAATTGTATATTCACTGTTTAATTCTCTATCAACTTCCAAACCCAAATATTCTTCCATCTCTGTAATACCATGACATAAAATCTACATTTATCGATCTAGTGTTCCACATAGCCAAGTTTCAAATAAAGTGCCCTGATTCTTGTGTATATCTTGTCCTTAATGGAACCGGTACAGATGAGCGATGTTTTTGGAGATTGCCGCTTAATGTATAAGCACAATACCTTCGATGCACTTGATCTTGCTTCTTGTTCTAATGCCATTTGCAAATTTGACAATATCCTTGCCCTGCACCCAAACTGGGTTAAGAAGGGATGAACATTCAGAATCTTGCACTTGACTATTCAAAGAATCCTTTGACCATCCCTTGAATAGGGAAGGAAAAATATTGCATAAAATTTAATTATTTAAAATAGTCATGTTAGAGAGAATAAAGATTGAAGAATATGAGAAAAATTATTTATCTACATTGTATAGAACTGAAGATATTTGTTAAATGTTGTCTATCTTTGAACATTGGTAAAAAACTGAAGTATTTGACAACTGGAATTTCAGAGAACTGAGTGTGTTTCTGTCGTTTGTGTCACTGTCTTTGTCTCTGTAACCCTGTGTCTCTGTCTCTGTCTCTCTGTCTCTACGTTTGTGTCTCTGTCTCTTCTGTGCTTCTATCTTTGTGTCTCTGTCTTTGTCTCTGTGTTTTATGATTAAGCCACTTATTATCTATTAGGCTAACTTTTAGGGATATGCCATGCCTAGCAGTTAGGAAGTAACATATTTTGTGACATATAAGCACAATATCTTAGATGCACTTGATCTTGCTTCTTGTTCTAATGCCATTTGCAAATGTGACAATATCCTTGCCCTGCACCCAAAGTGGGTTAAGAAGGGATGAACATTCAGCATCTTGCACTTGAATATTCAAACATCAAAGACTGAACGTGTAACCTTGTTGTTAGCATTGTGAATTTGGTAAAGGACTGGAAATTTAGACTACTAGAATTTCAGAGAAACGGTCAACGTAGATGTTGATTTTGAAATAATTTGTTTTAAAAACGTCTTTTGAAAGGGCCCAAAAATTCAAGGTAATATCAATCCTTTGAAAGTATCTCCCAACAAACGAAATGCAATTCCTTTCCCAACTGAACATGCCACTCTCACTTCAAATAGCAGTCGTCGGATTTCCCTTGCCGTCCAAATACTTTCTTCCTCACTCGCGTTTTCAGCGACAGTACGTCTTTATTTCTGCTCGTCCGGCCGCACTTATGCAAATTCGGATATGCTTTATTTGGGTCTCTACTAACAACACCTCAGCTACGAGGAGGTAGAGATTTCGAGTATCCGTAGCCGCTCGCCACGCTCTTCCCACCTCGCACAGACCAAACATATCCTGACGCGCTTTGTTTGTGGGGGTTGGGAATCCGCTTGTTCATAGGGCTGCCCTTCAGTCTCGTCACAAAACGTCTTTCAGTGCTCAATACTTAAATCCTATAGATTTGGCTCGATGAAGCTTGTAAAAATTAACTTTTTGTCTCATTTTGAAATAAGAGTCTGCATTTTTGTGTTGTTCAGCACTTTGTTGGCTGAATAAATTCTCGATGAATTGTTGGAATACGGGTCCTGAGTTTCCTATTCATCAACAATTCTGATGAACTCTTCCCCTGATGGAGTGCGGTACTACGATAATTAAGCAGAGCAATGTACGTTCTTGCCTTCTTAACTGTCTTAGTTGAGTATCTGGCCGCCATCCTTGGTTCCAGATGTAGTAGAACTTAAAGTAAATAAGTTAGTAAGTCAATAAGTCCTGTGGTACTGTTTCCTTTAGTAAGTGAATAAGTCCCGCGATACAATACCACGTTCCGACGTCCAAGATGTCCAGGTGGCAATGAGCTAAGGTTAAGAATCAGCTAGTATAAATACAACAGCAGCAGCAGCACTGCCAGTGATTGGACAATGGGAATCTTTCCCAGGTTACGTGCTAATAGGCGAGTCTATAAATAGAAGTGACCTTCTGACGCACGCCTTATATACCAAAAAACTCCAACAACCACATGTTCAGCTTTTCCGTTTCCTTGTGGATAATGGGGGCTGCTTGTGAGATGAAGAAAGCCGAAAACATTGGAGGAACCCAATAACTCTTTGTATATGAATTGAGATCCATTATCACTGATGACAATATCCGGAATCCCATTTCGAGAGAACACTGATTTGTAGTCGTCAACAATACTGCCCGAAACCATAGTCCGTTGATGAGATATCAATTTGTCTAAAAAACATTATCCCAGAGTCAATGCTGATACTTTTATTCATATAAAAGTATATCTACCTAGGCAATAAAAAATGAAAGTTCCAACAAAAAATGTTATCCTATATATAATTTGTATGCGTGAATTTATAAACCTGAAGCTTATTAAAAGGTAAATAACCAAAATGAAGATGCACAAGCACCATATTCTAAGGATGAAATGAAATTAATTACAACAGCTATTTTAAAAGATCATTTATAGAACTTAAGATAAACATCTTTTCTATTTTTTCTATATTATGACCCTCATCACAAGTGTCAACATTAAAAAGAAGCTCATGATGTGCCAAAACATTCAATGTTATGTGTAAGGCTAATTTCCTTTGATTTACTGAATGAAAAAAAGAATGATTTTTTATCAGCTTACCAATGAGTACATAATTATATAGAACAAAATGTGTAGTTGTATCATTAGGATATAAGAGAGAACCTCTATTAATCCCCCTTAAGTAACATAATCTTGTTAAACACTGCCAAAATGCACTATGGAAGGTCCTCATTTATGTCACACTGGTATTATTACAGATTTCGGGTTTTGCAATATCAGGTCTCTTTCACTGTTAAACCTGACCTGTTTTCAGGACCCATCCTCTGATGATTGGCTATATGCAATTTAAGGAATAGTTCAAGTATTCAGAGATAATGGCACTGGGATATCCAGCAGCCTGACAGAAACTTGCTTGTACATTTATTAAATAGGAGATTCTATTCGAGCGCACTTTCATATTTCGTATTTTTCTGAAATATTTGCTACAAATTCTGCACATGCGTGAGAACATGAGGTAAGTAGTTCGATTTCCATTAACAATTCCACAAGCTACACAAAAAAAACTGCATTCCATGAATAAGTGTTTAACAGTCAAAGATGTTTGAAATGTTTCACATTGTGGTTGTTGTTCTTGTTTGAGTATATAGGAGTGCATTAGTCTTGTATGACCAATGCGTAATCGGGACACAATAACTTTTTCCTTTCTAGACTTCCTTTATTCAACCCATAGATGAGACTCAAACTTGACACAATGAAAACAATGAAAATAAGTGACAATTTACAATTTTGATATATTTTCTTTATAAAAGTTCAAAGAAAGGGACAATTGCCGCCATACCGAAATTTTGACCATACCTAAAGCGTTTTATATGATAGGTGTAGCGCTCCACTTCAGACGCCGAAAACAATCTCCTTGGTCTAGCACTAGTGAAAACGGATTAGACTCTCTTGCTGTTTGGCTGATACCGACTTTAAGGGCTGCATTTGCTCAGTTGGTAGAGATTCCGTCTAGGAATCACAGGGTTCCCGGTTCGATACCGGCCCTCGCCACCTCAAGGTGTTGGCCTATAGTCGGTATCAGCCGGACAACGAGGGAGTCTATCCACTTTTCGCTAGCGCTAGACAAGGGAGATTATTTTTAGCTGGGGTGGAGCGCCACCCCGACCGTCCGCTCCCCACATTACCGCACAGCTCTCAATTTCGCAATCTGTACTATTTATACGCTAAGATGGAGGAAACCGGTAACGAACCCGGGACCTTGTGATTCTGAGATGGGTGCTCTACCAACTGAGCTAAAGCGGTCCCTCTGGTCGCGCTAATTAAATGGCGTTAGCCTCCCTCCTCATTCTTCGGTCGATATCGATAATAGGATCCCTGTCGTTTGGAGTTATAGAATACACCGACTGCACCTCTGCAGAGAGATAAGACCCCTACAATGAAAACAACTGTTTGTCATGGGTGGCAACACATAATGCTTAATGCTTGTGGATGAGTAGTCCGAACATGTAACACTCCACTTGGACCCTTACTTGGGCTAGACGAGCGGTCGGAGAGGCCCCCTCTGGTCACGCCTATATAATTGCTCCAACCCTATTGCCCTTATGGCAAGCCCCAATCCTTTTTATCATATGGGTGGTTGAAGGCGGTGATTGAGGGCTTTATGTCCTGGAATGACGTTAAACTTAATCTGATGGTGAGGTTCCAGTTCTGGAGGTTTGGGATTGTGGAGCACCCCTTTATCACCATTGCCCCTGGTTCACTCCGACACTGAGTGGTAGTACCTGTTAGGGTCCCATCTGGGTATTAAATCCAGCCCTATCGCTTTAAATCGAGACTACGGTGTTGTCTGGGGCATGGCTCCCTATGATACACGCTAATGGGTAAGTCCATGTCAGATCATACAGGCCATGTAACCTACCCGTATCAATTTTTCTGATTTCTTTTACAGCTGTGGCTTTTGTTAACATTGGATGATCCCCAAAATTTGAGCGTCCAATTCCAAAAATTGGCGGAGTTGTGTCGTTTTTTAGCTCCCCGGACTTTTTGTAACCTAGAGTTTCCCTACTCCTAAAAATTGGTTTCTAAGAGTATTTTAGCAGAAGGAATCCAAAAATGTTGTCAAAAAGTCTTAGAGCTGACCAATTTTAAGATTTCTTATGGATTAAAAAGAAAAATGTGTTTATTAAAAATATTGAGTATTCATTAAGAATTAATTTATTTCAAAACTTAGTCGGCATTAAATGACCCACTGAGGTTGATATGCCGTAAAACAAACCAAACCAAACCAAACCAAACCGATTTTAAGCCATTCCACCGATTTTAAATTTTTTTTTTCTTTTACAATTGATCGAAAATCTTTTTCAAAATTCGTAAATTATTTCTTTTTATACACGGTTCTCGTATCCTATTCACCGCGGAAAACGGATTCCCTGTGTATGAAAAACCTACCTCTAACCCTTATAGAGCAAGAGTTATATAATATATTTCTATTTCAGTCTGTCTGAGCCAAAAATGTCCGCGCAAGTCGTCAGTCCGGGACGCGTTGCGCATCGTTCTGGAGTACAACAATAGCAAATGGACAAATACGAAAATATACATTTCTAACGCAGCGCACCGGAGAAGTGTGTGTCGAGGGTGGAGGGTAGGGCTGGAAAAAAAACAAGAGGCGGGTATCTGGATGAGGGTGAGGACGTACGGATGATTATAAAACCTCCCGCTCACTTTTTAATCTGGAACAACCGCAGCAATATCCACCCTTGCACTCAACTGAAGAAAGCGAATATCAAAATCCTTTCTAGAATTACAAAATCCATCTATCTATCTATCTATCTATCTTTCAAGCGATTCATCCCTCTCTCTCTCTCTCTCTCTCTCTCTCTCTCTATCTATATATATATATATATATATAATAATAATGGACTCTCCCGTCGATTTTCGACGTATGAGGGTTCACACACACAATGAACATCCACAGTGAATTTGTTTATAGTGGTGAAGGCTTGTGTTGGACCATCCACACTTTTTGGCACAGTCGATAGGAAAGAATTGGTGCATCAAGGGTTTGCCACAAACCCAATCAACGACCTCCTCAGGAATTTTGAATTCAGAGTTATCCTTCTCCTAGTCTGGTTACCTACCAAAGGTTGAAGGGCCCAGTCTGCCTTACTATCTAAACCATAGCTGGAGAATATATACTCATACCTTTCCAAGGGTATTAGCGCTATGGGAAATACCAACAGCTTCGTCTAGGTATTGAACTCGAATGGATGAGTCCATTTTCCACGACTCTAACCACTAGCCCACGCACCTCCGTATATATATATATATATATATATATATATATATATATATATATATATATATATATATATATATATATATATATATATATATATATATATATATATATATATATATATATAGTGGTTTCAATATATATATATATATTATATATATATATATATATATATATTATATATATATATAAGGTATCCAAATGACTGGTAGTAAGGGATGATTCCACCTGGGATACTCAATCTAACTGTATAATCATACTGTGTGCTCCTGTAGGTGCAAACATATAATTCATACAAGGAATGAATCCCTCAAGAGATCAATATATAATGATCAATAAATTAGATTAAATACAGAGCAATTTTATATATATATATATATATAAATACCTAATATATATATATAATTATATATTAGTGTGTGTGTATATATATGAGGTATCCAAAACTTGGTAGTAAGGGATGATTCTATATGTGATTTCTAAGACACACTCTATTATTATTGTATGATCCAGTATGTATAAATACAGTGAATCTTTATATATATATATAGTGATGCTGATAGCTTTAAGATTTAGTGCGTGCTCGGACGCACATACTTGCTTTGAATGAGTCCCCGAGAAATTTGATGGGTCCCAACAAAGGTTTATCAATAAATTGAAGGGTTTTTATTTATGATCTGGAGAAAGAACTAAAGCCGTCTAACTCCTACCTTGTAACCTGCCCTGTGTAATTCGTTTCTAAGAAAATATTGAAATGTATTTACAATTACCTTGAAATGGTGACGGAAGAAAGCCACTGTAAGGCATATTTGATTTTTATGTGTTAGGGACGCAGTGCCGTACCTATCAGCATATATATATATATATATATATATATAAATCTATCAATTTATTTATCTTAGTCCTGTCACATCATATATATATATATATATATATATATATATATTACGTCAGTTGATACATGATCTTATTCGAAGGTAGAACATGGCTATTGAAAGAAACGGTGACTATGTGGAGAAGTAGGGATGTGATCCACAGAGAACCAGCTTCATTTTGGTGTATAATACATGTTCCTGTGTTGGCAATTATACCTATTCTAAACAAAATGGCATTTCCTTTTTACTCACCCTCGAATATATGTGTGTATTTGCGTGTATAGTGTTCGAAATTTATTCAAAATGTTAATCTATAAATATTAAGCATAACGAATTTACTAAAAAACGTATGTATATTCATTTAGATTTGGTTTGGTTTGTTTTGTTTTACGGCATATCAACCTCAGTGGGTCATTTAATACCGATAAAGTTTTGAAATAAATCAATTCTTAATGGATAATTCAATTTCTTTATAAATACATTTTTCTATTTAACCCATAGATGGGACCCTAACAGGTACTACCACTCTGGGTCAGAGTGGACCAGGGAGCAATGGTGATGAAGGGGTGCTCCACATTCCCCAAACCTCCAAAACTGGAACCTCACCGTCAGATAGAGTTTAACGTTATTCCCAGGACATGTAGACCCGCAGCCACCGCCTTCTAGCACCCATATGATAAAAAGGGGTTGGGGCTTGCAATAAGGGCAATAGGGTTTGGAAAATCATATAGGTGCTAGGGCTTGACGTGACCAGCCGATTGATCGGAGGGGGCCTCTCCGACCGCCCGTCTAGCCCAAGATTGGGCCAAAGTGGAGTATTGCATGTCATGAACTGCTCATCCACCTGGGTTCTATCCTTAAGCATCACGGGTCGCCACCTACGGCCAACAGGTGTCCCCATTGGGGGAGTCTTACCCCTCTGCAGAGGTGCAGTTGGTGCATTCTAACGCCCCAGTCGACAGGGCGGAAAAATGGTTATAATAGAGAAAGCTTACTTATCTACATTATAATGGAGATTCTGTGTTTGTCTCTCTGTAACCAAAACTATTACTACTCAAGTCACAATTCCCTTATTTATTTACGTCACATCCTCCATGATTTTATTTTTTATTTAAACCTAAATTATTAATAAAATTTGTTGAACATATCTACATGATATTTTCCACGTACCCCACTTGTACGGGTCAGGCACGAAGGCCCTATTTATGTGGGACCACCCACAAGCCGAAGCTCATGGGGTGGCGGGTGAAAAATTGCGTCGATCCCGTCGGCATTACCCCTCAAGAGATGCGCCTCAGGCACTGGGCAATAACCCAGCCCTGTCCCTTTAAATCAAGGAGGCAGGTGTTGCCTGGGGGATGGCCCACTGGGATTGAAGCTGTTAATTATATCAATGGTCCAGAGGCCGAAGCCACTGTTGAACATATCTACATAGTATTTTACCCCACTTGTACGGGTCAGGCACAAAGTCCCTATTAACGTGGGACCACCCACAAGCCGAAGCTCATGTAGTGGCAGGTGAAAATTGCGTCGATCCCGTCGGCATTCCCTCAAGGGGGCGCCTCAGGCGCTGGGCAATAACCCAGCCCTGTCCTTTAAATCAAAGGGGCAGGTGTTGCCTGGGGGGGATGGCCCCTGGGATCGACGCTGTTAATTATAGCAATGGTCCAGAGGCCGAAGCCACTGTTGACCATATCTACATACTAATAACATGCAATTGTTTTTATTTATACAACAAAATAGTGATTTACAGTGTGAACGGGAAATCTAATTTGCATATTGATATTAAAAAATTGATTTTGATAAATATGTGCTTAGTATTATTGATTTCTAATTGTTTGGTTTTATCTTAATGAATATAAGCAAAAATCTCGGGATAAATCTTAAAAGAAATCCATTAACAAGAAGAAATAAATGTAATTGTATTGTTTACTTCTTATTTTAACTAAATAATTAAATTAAGAAGTTTTAGCAATGATGGAGAGTAAGTTTCAGTAGTTCAATTTTTCGATTATACCGTCCTCTGTTCCAAATCTTTTTATCTGCATTCTTATTTCGTTTCATTAGTCTTTCTAATTTAATATAATATTTTATTACATTAAAACTTAAATAGTTGCACCCGGAGGGTGCATATATTTGCTAGTCTACATAATAAACATGCGGTATCTTGTAACCTTTTAACACTAATTTTACTAATTAGACTAATTGAAATAAATAATCAAATTAATGTTAAAATTACAAGATAATTATGATATATGTAGATAAGTTAGTTTTCACGATTTTTGTTTATTCACATTTTCAATTATCTGTTCATTTTCTAATGTACAATTATATGGTTTCAAATATCAATTATTCTTAGTAATAATTTTCGTTTATTTTGCGCATAGTTTTATGTTTTCAAAGTATTCCTATACTGTAGTTATAATTTGGACACACTTACAGGGCTTCGATTTTGATTTTGTTCTTGTTTTACGGCATATAAACCTCAATGGGTCATTTAATGCTGACTACGTTTTTGAAATGAATTGGTGATAATGTTTAATTTTCTAAAGGTTTTTTTTTTTTTACATATTTTTAGTGAATGAAACTTTTAGATGATTTTTTTAAACATATATTTTTGTGTTTTCATTTTTTTGGGGGGGAAGATTTTTAGATTTTGTTGTAGATGTGTGCTTCTTTTATGTATCCGAGTAGTTTTTCTGGGTTTATTTGGTAGAATATCTGTTTTAGATTTGTTGTTTGGTAGTATTTTTTTCGTATTTGTTTTGGGTTGCTACATTCTGTCAATACGTGTTTGATTGTGTACAGGGCTTCGAGTAACTATTTCTATTAAATGATAATGATATTTAGTTTGTACGATTTCGTGTATTCCTATATAATACTAATGATTTGTACACGATTATATGGTTTTAATTACTCCTATATCTATGTATAATGGAGATTCAATCACTTTTTGTCTGTGACTGAAACTACGTTACTGCTTGCGTCACAGTCATTTCAAGAATTATGGAAGATTATCAATGAGTATTTAATTTATAGTCAATGTCACTACTACATCAAATTAAAGGGCAATGATTACTTATATATATATATATATATATATAATATATATATATATAATAAGTAATCCACAGACACGTGTTTCGAGGTATCACCTCTCATCAGTGTGGTTATACATTAACAGTTACTCCTAGCCGGGTTTGAGACCCGAATGAACTTTCGTTCGCCAATCCTCTTACCCGTGTGAACCAGGAAATGTTGCATCTCCGTTCTGAGCTATATATATATATATATATATATATATATATATATATATATATATATATGCTCAGAATGGAGATGCAACATTTCCTGGTCGTTTTTTAAAGAAGTTTTGATAAATACATGTTTGAAATAAGTGTCGCTTAGAACTGTCTTAACCAACGCCTTTATCCACTAAGATGTGTATCCAATTCGAAAAGAAGGTTCCGAGTTCGAGAAGGGTCACGTGTCCGGAAAAGAAATACTTGAAGAAAGCCGGAGAGCATATCGACGGAAACGTTGTAGAGAATAAGTATAAAGATGAGGACAATAGTCCGAATAATCCAAACAATACTTATTATTTTCTAGTCCACAGGAAAGCAAGTGGCTAATATATTTGTACGCAATCTACCTATTTTTTAAAAGGCTGCTATATCCATTGTCAGTTTTAATGAAATTATTTTCAGGTGACTGTTTGTCGTCGTCAGTATTATATATTGATCCTGCAGCGTTTTCCATTGTTTTCTTTTACTTTTTGTCTAAAAAAAAAACTAACTAGAATCGCACCGAACGTGGCATGTCAGCACAGGGGCGTTCCCAGCGGGGGAGTACAGTAACGCGGCATAATATACGAACAACGCAATGTGCGGGGGCGAATTTTAAATACGAGCGATCTCGAACTGATACAACCCTTAGCCAATAAGCTTAGAAAACGTTGCAAAGATTCGCCTCACGAGAAGAGAGGGATAGATCCAACGAGAGAGTGAACAAAAGAGATATAGACAGAGAGACGTAGACAGAGGGAGAGGGGGGAGCATAGAGAGAGGAGGGGAGTGAGAGAGAGATGGAGGGAAAGAGAGAGGATATAAGGGTACAGAGAGAGTGTATGTGAAAGAGAGAGAGAGAGAAAGGGGGGAGAGCAACATGTGTGTATATGCAAGTTCCAAGTTTATATATATGCGTAAAGACAAAAAAAAACAACAAAAAAAACAAACTTAAGAACCTAGAACACCTTGCAAAGATTAACCTCACGAGAAGAGAGGGATACATCCGACAAGAGGGTGACTAAAAGAGAAATAGAGAGAGAGAGAGAGAGAGAGTAGGGAAGAGAGAGTAAGGAGAGAAAGAGAGAGAGTGAGAGAGAGAGAGGGGAAGAGAGGGTAGGGAGAGAAAGAAATAGAGAAAGAGAAACAGAGAGAGAAAGAGAAAGAGAGAGAGAGTGGGGAAGAGAGAGTAGGGAGAGAAAGAAATAGAGAGAGATAGAGAGAGAAAGAGAGAGAGAGGAGAGAGAGAGAGAGAGAGAGAGAGAAATTAACATGTGTGTATAAACAAAGCTAGAAAATGTTGCAAAGATTTACCTCAGGAGAAGAGAGGAATAGATCCGACGAGAGGGCGAACAAAAGAGAGAGAGAGAGAGAGAGAGAGAGAGAGAGAGAGAGAGAGAGAGGGGGGAGAGAGAGAGGGGGGAGAGGGAGAAAGAGAATGCAACATGTGTATATATGCAAGTTCCAAGCCTATATATATAAAGACAAAAAAAATAAGCTAGAATAAGATAGATCCAACAAGAGTGTGAGATACAGACAGACAGACAGACAGACAAACAGACAGAGATTGAGGAGAGAGAGAGAGAGAGGGAGAGGGGGGAGAGAGAAAGAAGAGAGGAGGGGAGAAAGAATGCAAGAGAAGAGTGGTAGATCCAACGAGAGGGGGAACAAGAGAGAAGAGAGAGTCAGAGAGAGAGAGAGAAGGGATAGAGAGATAGAGAAAGAAGAGAGAGAGAGAGAGAGAGAGAGAGAGAGAGAGAGATTGGAGAGAGAGAGAGGGGGGGAGAGGGAGAAGAGAAATGCAACATGTGTATATATGCAAGTTCCAAGTCTCTATATATAAAGACCAAAAAAAAAAAATAAGCTAGAATAAGATAGATCCAACAAGAGTGTGAGATAGAGACAGACAGACAGACAGACAGAGATTGAGGAGAGAGAGAGAGAGAGAGGGAGAGGGGGGAGAGAGAAAGAAGAGAGAGAGGGGGGAGAAAGAATGCAAGAGAAGAGTGGTAGATCCAACGAGAGGGGGAACAAGAGAGACAGCGAGAGAGAGAGAGAGAGAGAGAAAGGGATAGAGAGATAGAGGAAGAGAGAGAGAGATAGATAGATAGATAGAGAGAGAGAGAGAGAGTTGGGAGGGGGAGAGTGAGAGAGCAACATGAGTATATATGCATATTTCACCTCGCGTGGTGTCATGGTTAGCATGCTAGATTTGCAGGCCATTGTTAGTGAGTTCGATTCTCACTGGGTGCCTCATACTTCTGGCCTTGTGCCATATCTAAGCTAAGCTTAGTAAATAACTATATGCATATTTCAAGTCTATATATAAAAAAAAAATAAAAAAAACAAACAACAAAAATATAAGATAGAAAACGTGGCAAAGATTCGCCTCACAACAAGAGAGTGATAGATCCAACGAGATGGTAAATAAAAGAGAGTCGGAGACAGAGAGGGTGGAGAGAGGGGAGATAGTGAGAGAGAGAGGGTGGAGAGAGGGGAGATAGTGAGAGAGAGAGGGTGGAGAGAGGGGAGATAGTGAGAGAGAGAGGGTGGAGAGAGGGGAGATAGTGAGAGAGAGGGTGGAGAGAGGGGAGATAGTGAGAGAGAGAGGGTGGAGAGAGGGGAGATAGTGAGAGAGAGAGGGTGAGAGAGGGGAGATAGTGAGAGAGAGAGGGTGGAGAGAGGGGAGTGAGAGAGAGAGGTGGAGAGAGGGAGATAGTGAGAGAGAGGGTGGAGAGAGGGAGATAGTGAGAGAGAGGGGTGGAGAGAGGGGAGAATAGTGAGAGAGAGAGGGTGGAGAGAGGGGAGATAGTGAGAGAGAGAGGGTGGAGAGAGGGGAGATAGTGAGAGAGAGAGGGTGGAGAGGAGGGAGATAGTGAGAGAGACAGGGTGGAGAGAGGGGAGATAGTGAGAGAGAGGTGGAGAGTGGGGAGATAGTGAGAGAGACGTGGAGAGAGGGGAGATAGTGAGAGAGAGAGGGTGGAGAGAGGGGAGATAGTGAGAGAGAGAGGGTGGAGAGGGGAGATAGTGAGAGAGAGAGGGGTGGAGAGAGGGGAGATAGTGAGAGAGAGAGGGTGGAGAGAGGGGAGAGTGAGAGAGAGAGGGTGGAGAGAGGGGAGAGAGGGTGGAGAGAGAGAGAAAAACATGTGCATATGCAAGTAAAAAAAAAACAATACGCTAGAAAACGTTGCAAGGATTGACCTCACAAGAGGGGAGAGATAGATCCGACGAGAGGGTGAACAAGAGAGAGAGAGAGAGAGAAAAGGGATGAGAGATGGAGAGAGAGGGGGAAGAGAGTGAGAGACAGAGAGAGCAACGTGTGTGTATTATGCAAGTTCCAAGTCTAAATATATGCGTAAAGACAAAGAAAAAAACAACAAAAATCAATACGCTAGAAAACGTTGCAAGGATTGACCTCACGAGAGGAGAGGGATACATCCGACGAGAGGGTGAATAAGAGAGAGAGAGAGAGTGAGAGAGAGACAGGACAGAGAGAGAGGGGTAAGAGAAGAAGGAAAGAGAGAGAGAAGAGAGTGAGATGGTGAGAGGCAGGGGGTCGGACTAGAGGGTGAACAAGAGAGAGAGAGAAGAGAGAGAGAGAAAGAGAGAGAGAGAGATGGTAGACAGAGGGAGAGAGGTAAGAGAGAGAGAGAAGAGAAGAGAGAGAAGAGACAGAGAGAGAGAGAGAGAGAAGAGAGAGAGAGATAGTGAAGAGGGGTAGAGAGAAGGAAAGAGAGAAGAGAGGAGAAGAGAGTGAGATGGAGAAAACAGGGGGTCAGACTAGAGGGTGTACAAGAGAGATATATAGAGAGAGATGGTAGACAGAGGGGAGAGAGGAGAGAAGTAAGAGAGAGAGAGAGAGAAGAGAAGAGAGACCAGAGACAGAGAGAGAGAGAGACAGAGAAGAGAGAAGAGAAAGAGAGAGATAGAGAAGAGAGAGAGAAGAGAGAGAGAAAGACAGGGGAGAGGGAGAGAGGGGGAAAGGGGGAGAGAGCGTATATGAAGATGCTGTAAAGTTTCACCTTACGAGAAGAGAGGGATAAATCCGACGAGAGGGTGAACAAAAGTGTGTCTGTGTGTGTGTGTGTGTGTGCGAGAGAGAGAGAGAGAGAGAGAAGAGAGAGAGAGAGAGAGAGAGAGAGAGCAACATGTGTGTATATGCAAGTTCCAAGTTTATATATATGCATAAAGGCAAAGACAAAAAACATTTATCAAAGTCGTATATATATATATATATATATATATACATATATATATATATATATATATATATATATATATATATATATATGCTGGTTTTATGTCTGTTTTTCCATGTTGGCACAAAAAGCTAGATGTACATTTTGGAGCCGATGGGCAAACAAGTGTGGTCGAATATAGATCGAGTGGTTTGATGGTATCGGCACTAGAGGTGGGAGAAGTCGATTAGTTTCGAACAGAGGGTGGTAAGGTTTACTGCGACAAGATATTATTTATTTGAATATGGAACATATTAATGGTATCCGACCGATTATAGGAAGACCGAAAATAACTTTCCTGAGTTGAAAAAATAAAGCACCCACGCAAAAAAAGTCGAGTGATAGCATGGGTAGCTAAATGTTCTTTATTAGAAGAAAAATTCGTATTATGTCTCTTTGTTAAATAACTACAAAAATAACATCCACAAAAAACACGTTTTAATGATAATTAAAAAAAAAGAATAAAAAAAGATCTAAAAAACACGATTTAATGATAATTATTTTTTAAAAAGAAGAAAAAAGATCTAAATAAAACACGTTTTAATGATAATTCTTTTTAAAAAAGAAGAAAAAAAGATCTAAAAAACACGTTTTAATGTTAATTTTTTTTTAATGAGAAAAGATCTAAAAACACACGTTTTAATGATAATTATTTTTAACTAAGAAGAAAACAGATCTAAAAAGACACGTTTTAATGATAATTATTTTTAACTAAGAAGAAAACAGATCTAAAAAGACACGTTTTAATGATAATTCTTTTTAACTAAGAAGAAAACAGATCTAAAAAGACACATTTTAATGGTAATTCTTTTTAAATATGAAGAACAAATATCTAAAAAAAAACACGTCTCAATGTTAATTCTTTCTAAAAAAGAATAAAAAAGATTTTTAAAAGCACGTTTTATGATACTTTTTTTTTTTTAAAATAAGAATAAACAAAGATATAAAAAACACGTTTTAATGATAATTATTTTTAACAAAGAAAAAGTTCTAAAAAACACGTTTTAATGATAATTATTTTTAAAAAGAAAAAAAGATCTAAAAAACACGTTTTAATGATAATTTTTTTTTAAATGAGAATAAACAAAGATATAAAAACACGTTTTAATGATAATTATTTTTAACAAAGAAATAAGATCTAAAAAAACACGTTTTTAATGATAATTATTTTCAAAAAAGAAGAAAAAAGATCTTAAAAACAACGTTTTAATGATAATTCTTTTTTTTTAAATAAGAATAAATAAAGATCTAAAAAAAAACACGTTTTAATGATAATTATTTTTAAAAAAGAAAAAGATCTAAAAAACACGTTTTAATGATAATTATTTTTAAAAAGAAAGTATCTAAAAAAACACGTTTGAATGATAATACTTTAAAAAAAGAATAAAAATATCTTTAAAAAAGGGTTTTAATGATAATTCTTTTTTAAAAAGAAGAAAAGATTGAAAAAAAAACTCGTTTTAATGATAATCATTTTTTTTTAAATAAGAAAAAAAAAGATCCCCAAACTTCCAAAACTGGAACCTCACCATCAGATAGAGTTTAACGTCATTCCCAGGATATGTAGACCCTTAGTCACCATCTTCTAGCACCCATATGATAAAAAGGGGTTGGGGCTTGACATAAGGGCAATAGGGTTGGGAAAATCATATAGATGCTAGGGCTTGACGTGACCAGCGATTGATCGGAGGGGTTATAAGAGGATCTATGAATACAAACTAATAAATTTAATACCACTCTACCATGGAGTATATATATATATATATATATATATATATATATATATATATATATATATATATATATATTTGTATTCATACATCCTCTTTATAAGAAGTTTAGCATGTACGTGTTGACTTATAACGCGAAAAGAGAAGTTACTCAGATTCGAAATATTGCATACACATTAATATCCTTCTATCTAAGAAGAACACACAATTTGGTTATTGATTTTTACTGATTAAGGGATATAATTACTTGATTAAACCAAAATCAACCGATTTGCGAAACTGGCTGTATACCAGCTGATGCAGATAATAAAATATTGCTCGCTGCCTGTTTTAGCAATACCAGCAGTTTAGTTTAATTTTAGTCAACAAAATTGTATTCTAAGCAGTTCAGCTGGAAATTTCTCGCGTCAAACTTGAGAATATTTATTTGGTTTGAAAAAAAATAAAATAATATTTCTAAATATGTAATTTGTATGTGTTTTTATCCATTGAATTATTTTTACAGCGAATAACTAATTAAACAAAAATATTTAACGATAGCTAAACTTTTTTTAGTCCGGTTATGGACCAGGTACTTTTGCGTATATATATATATATATATATATATATATATATATATATATATATATATATATATTAACATTGTTTATTGTCGTTTCTTGTAAAGTTCGAAGCGCAAAATCCAATGGCATCAGATATTCTCCGATATTTTGGTTGTACAAAATGAAATGCTTTTATTCACCGGTCAAAAGTTTATCCACTCCTAGGGGTTTATATTGACCAGTTAGAAAAGCTCTGGTTTTGATGGATAATGAACAATATAAAATACAGATTTGTCTATAACTGGAACAAAAAGAAGCGGGAAGGAACTAACGGTGAATATTTGAAAAACAATTTTAAAAAATGATTATCAGAAGTGAATATTGATTATATACTAGAATCTATTTTTTTCGGACTGCTGTTAAAAGGCCGTTGTTTCCTCCGGTCTTCTTCGGGTGTTTCGTGACTATTCAAACGTAGCAATGATTCCACTTGGCAAATAATTTTGAACAGTGACTGTTGAGCAAACAGAGCATTGAAAAACTTACGAAGATCTAATCCAAATAATGACGTCATTGGTTTTACACACCATCAATCCGAAAAGCCTCACGATCATTATATATATATATATATATATATATATATATATAATATATATATATATAATTATCTACAAAAATAATAAGAAACGCCTACAGATCCTAGAAGCATGAAAATTAAAAAACCTAACATTAATAAAATAACATTTAAAGTCGGATACAAGGTATTAAATATCTTCAATAACTAACACTTACCTAACCCCCCTCTTAAAAATAATAGACTATCCGAATTTGATAAAAGCATAGATAACAGAACTAAAAGAAATTTACTAAAAAACAAATTACGTAACCTCATGAAGACGACTGGAGCAACAGTCGAAAGCGCTCGGGAAATAAGTATGAAAAATATTATGAATCAACTCTATCCAGATTCAAAAAGGATAGCCAGAAGACTGGAAAAAATATCCATACAAAAAATGAAAAAAGAATACTCCGTGTTGTTCAATAACACATGTCTTGAGAATAATTTGTTGCCAAAATACACAAAATGTTATATATATATATATATTATATATATATATATATATATATATATATATATATATATATATGAGGAAAAATGAATAAAGAAAAGAAAAGTAGATGGATAAAAATGAATTTTAATCGATATCACTTTTAATCGATATCATTACACATGTGTTTCGGTCAAAATGTATACGGATTTACGTTATTATTATTATTATTAAAATAATCAGATGGAGTTGAAATGATGATGATAATAATAATAGGAAAAATGCATAAAATGTTCCGTACACAGATTTTGCCGACCTTCATCAGAGTGAAAATCTGTGTACGGAATATTTTATGCATTTTTCCTATTATTATTATTATCATCATCATTTCAACTCCATCTGATTATTTTAATAATAATAATAATAATAACGTAAATCCGTATACATTTTGATAAACAGACCGAAACACATGTGTAAGTGATATCGATTAAAAGTGATATCGATTAAATTCATTTTTATCCATCTACATTTCTTTCCTCATATTATCGGATTCATTTCCCATCTCACACACACACACACACACAACACACACACACACACACACACATATATATATATATATATATATATATATATATATATATATATATTAACGTTGTTTATTGTCGTTTCTTGTAAAGTTCGAAGCGCAAAATCCAATGGCATCATTTATTTCCGATATTTTGGTTGTACAATATGAAATTTCTTGCACCCGGACGATGTATATATTCACTAGTATATAGAACGATTCAAAAATGTTTGTATCTTTCTTTTTGTACCACCCCCGTATTTCTGATCATTCCGGGCATGTAGGCAACGAGCTATCGGACCTGTTTCGGATATATTATTTCTTTCTTTTCTGGTCCATTGAATCTATAGCCTGTGGGTTCAAGTGGATGATTGAAATTACCGGCCCATTTCAAGTTGGAGAAAATAGACCTATAGAAAATAATAACGTTTCCTGTTGAAAGTGAAAGATCTTTACGCAAAACATGACGGTATAAAATGAACAAAAAAGAAAGAAAATGGCGAAGGGTTGAATTGGAGAAGAAAAATAAAAGAGAGAAAGATATATATAAAAAAAAAAGATTTCCTGGAAAGTGAAATAATAAAACAAATATTTTTCTCCTCTTTTTTTATCTAATTTCTAAAAACTTTCAATCCATACATAGTGTTTTATGAAGCAGCCATCTTTTTGTCTAAAACTACACTTTTTAATGAAGAATTATTCATTCTTAAGGGAGATAACTCTCTCCAAACACATTGGAAATGATTTTACTATAATACTGCATTGAAAATGATTTTACTATAAGAATCCACTGGAAATAGTTTTTCTATCAGAATCCAATGTTAATGAGTTTAGTAAAATGGTGCATTGTGAAAGATTTTACTATAAAGATGCATGGGAAATAGTTTTACAATAATAATGAATTGTGAATGATTTTTCAATAAAGATGCACTAGGAATTATTCTACTATAAAAATACATAGCAAATGATTTTACTATAAAAATGCATTGAAAATGATTTTACCTTAATCCATTGATTTTTTTTACTAAAACAATCCATTGATAATGATTTTACTAAAACAATCCATTGTGAATAAGTTTTCTAAAATAAAGAATTGTGAATGATTTTACTATAAAGATGCATTGAAAATAGTTAACAATGAATAGTGAATGATTTTTCTATAAAAATGCACTGGGAATTATTCTAATATAGGAATACAATGCAAATGATTTACTATAAAATTCACTGTGAATGATTTTACTATAAGAATGCATTGAGAATAATTTTACTATAAGAATCCATTGATAATGATTTTACTAAAATAAAGAATTGTGAATGATTTTTTCTAAAATAAAGAATTGTGAATGATTTTACTATAAAGATGCATTGGAAATAGTTTTACTATGATAATGAATAGTGAATGATTTTTCTATAAACATGCACTGGGAATTATTCTAATATAGGAATGCATTGCAAATGATTTTACTATGAATTTCCCTGTGAATGATTTTACTATAAAAATGCATTGGAATAGTTTTACTATAAGAATCCATTGATAATGATTTTACTTAAACAATCCATTGTGAACGATTTTTCTAAAATAAAGAACTGTGAATGATTTTACTATAAAGACGCATTGGAAATAGTTTTACGATGACAATGAATTGTGAATGATTTTTCAATAAAATTGCACTGGGATTTATTCTACTATAAAAATGCATAGCAAATGATTTTAGTATAAAAATACACTGTAATGATTTTACTATAAGAATGCATTGGAAATAGTTTTAATATAAGAATCCTTTGTCAATGATTTTCCTAAAATAATCCACTGTGAATGGTTTTTCAAAAATAAAGAATTGTGAATGGGAATTATTCTACTATAGGAATGCATAGTAAATGATCTCACTATAAAAATGCATTGTAAATGATTTTACTATAAGAATACATTGATAATTATTTTAATATAATAATGCATTGTAAATAATTTTACTATAAAAATTCATTATGAATTATTTTTCTATAAGGATATATTGTAAATGCTTTCTTCTAAAATTATGAATTATGAATTATTTTACTACAAAGATGCATGGGAAATAGTTTTACAATAATAATTAATTGTGAATGATTTTTCAATAAAAATGCAATGGGAATTATTCTACTATAGAAATGAATTGCAAATGATTTTACTATAAAAATGCATTGGGTATGATTGTAAAATAATAATGCATTGCAAATAATCTTATATTAAGAATTCATAATAAATTATTTTTTATAAGAATGTATTGTGAATGATTTTATATAATGAATGCTTTGGGAATGATCTTACAATAGGAATCAATAGGAAATGATTTTATCAAAGGCATGTAATGCAAAAGATTTTACTATAAAATTGCATTGTAAATTATTTGACTAAAAAATGCATTATGAATGAATTTACAATAGAAATGCATTGGAAATGGTTTTATTATCAGAATATAACGGAAATGAGTTTACAATAAAAAAAAGCATTGGAAATGATTTTAATATAAGTATGCATTATTAATGATTTTGCAATAGAAATAAAGGAATAGAAATGAATTATAAATTATTTTAATATACTATAATAATTTATAATGAATTATTTTTTTTATAAAAATGTATTGTGAATAATTTTATTTATTAATGTATTGGAAATGATCTTACGATAGGTATCAATAGAAAAAGATTTTATTATAGGCATGCAAAGCAAATGATTTTACTATAAAATTGCATTGTGAATGATTTTACTATAAGAGCCTATTGTGAATAAATTTGCAATACAAATGTATTGGAAATGGTTTTACAATAAGAATATAATGGAAATGAGTTTATTATAAAAAAAAGCATTGGAAATGATTGTAATATAAGTATACATTATTAATGATTTTGCAATAGAAATATAGGAATAGAAATGAATTATAAATTATTTTAATATACTATAATAATTTATAATGAATTATTCTTTATAAGAATGTATTGTGAATGATTTTATATAATAATGCATTAGGAATGATCTTACGATAGGTATCAATAGGAAAGTATTTTATTATAGGCATGCAATGCAAATGATTTTACTATAAAATTGCATTGTGAATGATTTTACTATAAGAGCCTATTGTGAATAAATTTGCAATAGAAATGCATTGGAAATGGTTTTACTATAAGAAAGCATTAGAAATGAGTGTAATATAAGTATACATTATTAATGATTTTGCAATAGAGATATAGGAATAGAAATTAATTATAAATTATTCTAATATACTAATTGTATATAATATTGTAATTCATGAGTTGATAGAAATGCATTTTAAATATGTGTTGTATACGCAAAGCAAGATATAGATACAAATATGTTTGTATCTTCCATATTTTACCATTAGATGCATTGGGAATGATTTTAATATCAGAATGTACAGTGGATGATTTTTCTATAAAAATACATTGGAAATAAGATTTACAATAAAAATACATTGGAAATCATTTTACTATAAGGATGCATTGAGAAAGAAAAAAATGACCCGAAACATCTGGAGGAAGAGAAACTGGAGAGAAAGAAGAAAATATGTTGAAAAATAATTTGAATGAGAAGGAAAATAAAAATTAAAGAAAGAGAAATATTTTTTTTAATATGATCGCCTGGAAAGTGATATAAGAAAAACAAAATATATATCTCCTCATTTTTTTTATCTTTCGCGATTATTCCCTCTTTCTATCTTTCCCTGACTCGCTTTCTTTTCCTTTCTTTCTCATCATATTTTTTTCTGTGTAGCATGTCTTTTTCTTCTCTTTCTTTCTTTATGATAAAAAATACTTAATGATTCATTATTTAGTTGAGGTGACGACACTCATAAGAAATAAGAATTCGGTGGATAAGCAATACAAGATAATCAGGATTTACATTTTTGTATTTCATCTTGGACGATTTTGGACGGTCTCATTTTAACCAAAGGATGCGGTAGGATGATAACGAACGTTAGATTTAGGAATAGGCTTATTAATATATAGATATTAGAATGTACCGTGAATGATTCTTTTTCTATAAAAATGCATTGGAAATGAGATTTTCTATAAAAATGCATTGGAAATGAGATTTTCTATAAAAATGCAGTAGAAATTAGATTTTCTATAAAAATGCAGTGGAAATAGGATTTTCTATAAAAATGCATTCAAAATTAGATTTTCTATAAAAATGCATTGGGAATGAGATTTTCTATAAAAATGCATTGGAAATAGAATTTTCTATAAAAATGCATTGGGAATGAGATTTTTTATAAAAATGCATTGGGAAACATTTTACTATAAGGATTGCATTGAAAATAAAATAAAAACTGACCAAATCACCTGAAGGAAGTGAGGCTGGTAAGAAAGTAGACATGTCGAAAAATAATTTCAACGAGAAGAAAAGAAAAGAAAGAGAAATATTTATATAAAAACTAAGAAAGTGAGATAATAAAACATAATATATTTCTCTTGTGTGATTATTTTTTTATATTTTTTCTTATATTTTTCTGTGTAGCATGTCTTTTTCTTCTCTTTCTTTCTATATGATAAAAAAACCTAAATGGTCCATTATTTAGCTTAGGCGACGACACTCATAAGAAATAAGAATTCGGTGGATAAGCAATACATTATAATCAGGTGTTACATTTTTGCATTTCATCTTGGACGATTTTGGACGGTCTCATTTTAACCAAAGGATGTTGTACGTTAATAACGGACGTTAGATTTAGGAATAAGCGTATTAATATATAAATATTAGAATGTACCGTGAATGGTTTTTTTCTATAAAAATGCATTGGAAATGAGATTTTCTTTAAAAATGTATTGGACATGAGATTTTCTATAAAAATGCATTGGGAATGAGGCTTTCTATAAAAATGCATTGAAAAAAAGGATTTTTCAATAAAAATGCATTGGAAATGAGATTTTTTTTATAAAAATGCATTGGAAATGAGATTTTCTATAAAAATGCATTGGAAATGAGATTTTCGATAAAAATGCATTAGAAATGAGATTTTCTATAAAAATGCATTGGGAATGAGATTTTCTATAAAAATGCATTGCGAAACATTTTACTATAAGGATGCATTGAAAATAAAATAAAAACTGACCTAAAACACCTGAAGGAAGTGAGGCTGGTAAGAAAGTAGTAAGAAAGGAGAAGAAAATAAAAGAAAGAGAAATATTTATATAAAAACTAAGAAAGTGAGATAATAAAACATAATATATTTCTCTTGTGTGATTATTCCCTCTTTCTTTTCCTTTCTTTCTTATATTTTTCTGTGTAGCATGTCTTTTTCTTCTCTTTATTTCTATATGATAAAAAACCTAAATGGTCCATTATTTAGCTTAGGCGACGACACTCATAAGGAATAAGTATTCGGTGGATAAGCAATACAATATAATCAGGTGTTACATTTTTGCATTTCATCTTGGACGATTTTGGACGGTCTCATTTTAACCAAAGGATGTTGTAGGATAATAACGGACGTTAGATTTAGGAATAAGTGTATTAATATATATAGATATTAGAATGTACTGTGAATGCTTTTTTTTTCTATAAAAATGCATTGGAAATGAGATTTACAATAAAAATGCATTGGGAATCATTTTACTATAAGGATGCATCGAGAAGGAAAAAAATGACCCAAAACACATGAAGGAAGAGAAACAGTAAAGAATGTAGACAATATGTTGGGAAATAATTTCAACGTGGAGAAGAAAAAGAATAGAAAGAGAAATATATATATATATATATATATATATATATATATATATATATATATATCTATATATATATATATATATATGTGTGTGTGTGTGTGTGTGTGTGTGTGTAAAACTCTTGGAAAGCGAGATAATAAAACAAAATATTTTTCTCCTCTTTTTTATCTTCTAATTTTTTTTTAGAACGTATGAGGCAGCGTATTTATATCAGGCATCAGGTGGATGGAATATTCAAGAACCTAATATTGTTAACGCTTCGATAAGGAGTGATAGGTGGTGGAAGGAAAATCGTCCATGGCGAGTGGAGAGTAAGTCGGGGAAGAAGGAGAGTCGTTTGCAATTTGTGGAGGCGTTGTTCTGGTATGGGATTTAAAGAAAGAAATATGAAGCTAAATATTGAGAAAAAATATGGCGTACAAGAATGAAAAAAAGATTCTATGAATATAGAAAGAGACACTGAAGACAAAGAACTAGCAAAATAAAAAACACCCTCCGGGCGGTTTAAAAATTAATTTTCCGAAGATATTGTCTGGGGAGGTGGGAGTTAAAAATACAATGTCAGAGAGTTTGTATCATAAGTAAGTAAAATTGTCAAAATTTTTTAAAGGAGTAAAAAAAAAATAAATAAAAATAAAACAATTGGAAATGGAAACTTATGTTGCGCACATATATTAATTATTAATTAGATAATTATTTCTCTGAATGTTTGAGATGTGGCTTGATGATTAGTATTATCTGCGTTATTCGGACTATTGTCCTCATCTTCATTGTTATCTTACAATGTTTCGGCTTATATGCCCTCCGGCCTTCTTCAGGTATTTCTTTTCGGACTCGGGACCCTTCTTTTCGGACTCGGGACCCTTCTTTTCGGACTCGGGAATCTACTTTTTGGACTCGGGAACCTTCTTTTCGGACTCGGGAATCTACTTTTCGGACTCGGGAACCTTCTTTTCGAACACAGGAACTTTATTGTCGTAGTCGGGAACCTTTGTGTCGTAACCGGGAGCAATCACGGAACTTTGAACCTAACCCTTTATTCAGTCAACGGGGGTATCCTGTTCTCATTCTGCTAACCATAGCTGGGGTAGAAGCTGTGTTAATTATTTTTCTATGTAACTGCTTCCGCTCAAGATTGAACCTGGAATCCAGAGATAACTGTTACTTAGAACTGATTTAACCGAATTTAACCTAACTACCTTATCCACTTGGCCGAAACCTTGTACAGATAACAATGAAGATGAGGACAATAGTCCGAATAAAGCAGATAATATTAATTAAATAATTATTTTGAATATTTTTCACATAAATTTTACACATAAATTTTACACACAATCGTAGGTATTTATTTATTTTCGAAGTTTCCTCTGGACATACATATACACAAAACTGCCCTTTATATATGTAGAGATAGATAGAGTAATAATAATTGTTCTTTATTCTATGAATTGACAACTTTGCTAATGGTGACATATATATATATATATATATATATATATATATATATATATATATATATACCCATTTTAGCGTGAAATAGTCTAGGGGGATTATAAATAGAGTTGGTGTTAATGTATCTCCTTGTAGGACACCAGCGACAAAATTAACGAAATTAAGCTACATTTTGTAAGAAATTAATGTTTACAGAGAATTTCGCGATTTTATGAAATGACAAAATAATAAAAAAAGCGATGTAACTTGTATTGAGACAAATTGTTTCTCATCATCGATAATGCAATTAATGTCTCATTAGTAACTAATTATCGACCTCATCTGAATATTTGTTAATTATTTTTCTACTAATTAGTTTTTTTACACTTTGACGCGCTCTTTTGATTATCTGTAGAACGTAAGGAAGATCAGGCTCAGACCAGATCGAAGTTTTTTGCCTCATATTTACTGATGTCTTTCTCTTATTGTTTGCTTTTGTTCAAATAGGAGTAATTTTAATGTCGTTGTTGTTAGTGTATTGTAGATAATATTTTTTTTGTCAGAGGCGTAAATTGAATTAAAGATAATGTTTGGTTTCTTTTTTTCGTTCCTTTTTTCAAATCATTCTAACTTTTCTTTTCTCTTTTTTTTCATTCGCCCCTTCTTTCCTTCGTTCCTTCCATCAATCCTTCTTTATCTCTTTCTTTCTTTTTTTCTATCCATCGTTCCTTCTTTCAATCCTTCTTACTTTCCTTCTCTCTTACTTTCTTTCTTTCTTTCCATCGTTCCTTCATTCAATCCTTCTCACTTTCTCTCTTTCTTTCTTTCTTTCTTTCCTTCATTCGATCATTCTTACTTTCCTTCTCTCTTTTTTCTTTCATTCTCTCCTTCTTTCCTTCGTTCCTTCATTCAATCCTTCTTACTTTCCTTCTCTCTTTCTCTCTTTCTTTCTTTCTTTCCATCGTTCCTTCCTTCAATCCTTCTTACTTTCCTTCTCTCTTTTTTCTTTCATTCTCTCCTTCTTTCCTTCGTTCCTTCATTCAATCCTTCTTACTTTCCTTCTCTCTTTCTCTCTTTCTTTCTTTCTTTCCATCGTTCCTTCCTTCAATCCTTCTTACTTTCCTTCTCTCTTTTTTATTTCCATCTCCCCTTCTTTCCTTCGTTCCTTCCTTCAATCCTTCTTACTTTCTTTCTCTCTTTCTTTCTTTCTTTCATTCCTTCCTTCAACCCTTCTTACTCTCCTACTCTCTTTTTTCTTTCATTCTCCCCTTCTTTCCTTTGTTCCTTCCTTCCATCCTTCTTACTTTCTTTCTCTCTTTCTTTTTTCTCTCTCTTTCTTTCCTTCCTTCGTTCCTTCTTTCCTTCGTTCCTTCCTTCAATCCTTCTTACTTTCTTTCTCTCTTTCTTTTTTTCTCTCTTTCTTTCCTTCCTTCGTTCCTTCTTTCCTTCGTTCCTTCCTTCAATCCTTCTTACTTTCTTTCTTTCTCTCTTTCTTTCTTTCTTTCTTTCTTTCTTTCATTCCTTCCTTCAACCCTTCTTACTTTCCTTCTCTCTTTTTTCTTTCATTCTCCCCTTCTTTCCTTCGTTCCTTCCTTCCATCCTTCTTACTTTCTTTCTCTCTTTCTTTTTTCTCTCTTTCTTTCCTTCCTTCGTTCCTTCTTTCCTTCGTCCTTTCCTTCAATCCTTCTTACTTTCTTTCTCTCTCTTTCTCTCTCTCTCTCTCTTTCTTTCTTTCTTTCTTTCTTTCTTTTCATCGTTCATTCTTACTTTCCTTCTCTGTTTCTTTCTTTCCTTCGTTCCTTCTTTCCTTCCTTATCTATTTATTTGTTGGTGTAATGGTTAAAGTCATGGGAAATGGACTCGTCAACACGAGTTCAAATCCTGGATGTGGTAATTGCATTTCACTTAGCACTAATACCCTTGGGAAAGGTATGGATCCTACTCATCCTCCAGCTATGGATAAATAACAGGGCAGACTGGGCTCTTTAACCTTGGTTAGGCAACCGGTCTAGAAGAAAAGAAAATTCTGAATTCAAACCTGTTGAACTCCGCTTAAGAAATTTACCTTGGGTTACATCCCGCTCCTGTGGAGGGGTTGGTAAATATATATATATTATTTATTACTTTCCGTCTTTTTATTTTTATTATTTTGGGGAGGTTTTTGTGCTTTTTTTCACCTTTCACTTTCATTCCTTTCTTCCTTCTTTCTTTCTGTCTTTCTTTCTTTTAATTTTTACATTTTTCCTCTTTTCCTTCTTTTATTTTCTCCCTTCTTTCTTTCGTTGTTTTCTTTCTTTCCAACATTCTTTCTCTCTTTTATCTTCATTTCATTCTTCCCTATATTTCCTGTCTTTCTTCTTATTTCTTTCTTTTCTTTTGCACTTAGTTTCTTTTTTCTTTCATTCTTTCTTCATTCTTTCTTTCTTTCACTCTTCACTTTACTTCTTCTCTTTCTTCTCTACTTCTTTTTTTTTTTCGCTTTTCCCTTCTTTTTTGTTCCTTACTTCTTACCTTCTTTTCTTCTTTCGTTTCTTTCACTCTTCACCTACTTTACTCCCTTTTCCCCTGTCGGCTGTGGCGTTAGAATGCACCGACTGCACCTCTGCAAAGGGGTAAGACTCACCCAATGGGGCTACTTGTGTCGACCCATGATGCTTAAGGATAGAACCCAGATGGAAGAACAGTTCATGACTTGCAATACTCCACTTTGGCCCTATCTTGGGCTAGACGGCCGGTCGGAGAGGCCCCCTCCGATCAATCGGCTTGTCACGTCAAGCCCTAGCACCTATATGATTTTCCCAACCCTATTGCCCTTATGGCAAGCCCCAACCCCTTTTATCATATAGGTGCTAGAAGGCGGTGATTGAGGGTCTACATGTCCTGAGAATGACGCTAAACTCTATCTGATGGTGAGGTTCCAGTTTTGGAGGTTTGGGCTGTGTAGAGTACCCCATTCATCACCATTGCTCCTTGGTCTTCTCTGACCCGGAGTGGTAGTACCTGTTAGGGCCCCATCTATGGGTTAAATAGAAAAATGTATTTGTAAAAAAATTGTATTATCCATTAAGAATTGATTTATTTCAAAACTTTATCGGCATTAAATGACCCACTGAGGTTGATATGCCGTAAAACAAAACAAAACAAAACTTTCTTTCTTTCTTTCTTTCTTTCTTTCTTTCTTTCTTTCAACGCTTCCTTTCTTTTTTGTTTGCTTCTTTGTTTTCGCCCTTTACATTTTTTCCATTATTTCTTTCTATTTTTTCTTTCTTTCAATTCATTTTGCTTGTCACAGTTCAGTACATAAGCCACGACGTCATGGGACGCCCCCCCACACCTGCACAGTAGGAGAAAACCATTGCGACCCATCACTTCAAGTTTGACTACTATTAGTAATATACATGAAAATTAAGATACATATTATGGTTGTAGAATAATCAAGATAAGCACTGTCGAATTGGTAAGACACGGCAACAAGGAGTCGTAACTTAACACGAACCTGTCTTGCTGCAACCTTACTGCAGAATAACAGGGTATTTATTGGAATTCACAAACATCATAGAAAACAAGCAGCCAATCAGAACTCAAGGAATGGAATCACTCAAATACATGAATGTCAGTCATGTCTACTATTGGTTTGAACAACAGCAACTGGCTAAGCATAACTGAAGCAGTGTCCAAGACAGTTGGTATTTATGGAAATCAAGAATGGCCCATTCATGTATTTGGGTGATTCCATTCCTTGAGTTCTGATTGGCTGCTTGGTTTCTATGATGTTGTGGAGCTTTATAAATACACTGTCATTCTGAAGTAGTGTTGCAGCAAGACAGCTTCGTACTAAGTTACGAATGCTTGTTACTGTGTCTTACCAATTCGACGTAATTGGAACTTAGCTTGATTATTCTACAGTGTTGATGGTTTAGTTTCTTTGTTTAATGATATATCATCCTTTGTCGGTTATTTAATACAAAATCTGTCCTTGTAGAAGAACAGTAGCGACACTATTTAACCCGTAACTGGGATGATGAGGGTATTCATACCTTTTCCAATGGTATTAGTATAAAAGTGAACATAATAGTGCGACTGGAGTTTGAACTCGCTTACTTCGATGTTGTAGCCCTGAATGTTAGTCACTACGCCACAGAGAGCTCTGTCGGCTGTCGTGGGTAAGATCCCCATCCAAATGGAACCACCTGTTGGCCGTGGTTAGCGACCCGTGATGCTTAAGGACGAAATCCTGGTGGATAAGCAGAAACATCTCTTTTCCTCCCTTTCTCCCTCACCCCCTCCCGTTCCTAAAATACTTTTAGTCCGTCATGGGCCGGGTAGTTCTACTAGTTTTAGAATGTGTTTACAATGAGGAAAAGTACACAATTTAGTTTTAGAGTTTTGCTGATTAAATGTTATTTCTCAATAATTAAAAATAAATCGGTTTATTGAACTATTTACAGTTCTTTATAAGTACGTACAAAAAGAAATATTCAATTCAAAGAATAAATAAATAATTTTCATCTGTATAATAATACTCTTGTTCCTTAGTCTTCCGGTCGTTATCATCTTGCAACACCCTCTGGTTAAAAATGAGACCGTCCAAGAAAAATGCAAAAATGTAAATCTTGATTATCCGATGTTGTTTATCCGTCAAATTCTTATTTCTTAAGAGCATTTTCACCTCGGCTAAAATAATGGACTATTCTGTTTTTATTAGAAAAAAAAAGAAAGGTAACAAAAAGGAAGAGTTACACAAAAAATATAATAAGAAAGAAAAAAAGAAATATAGAAAGAATAAAAGAATGAATAGAGAATAAAAGATACTCCACTGTTAGACAAGACGGTCGGTCGGATAGTCCCCCTGTTGCAGATTGACTGTTTGTTTTGCGCGGGAAGTCGAAAAGACAAAGGAAAATTGAACAGAGAAAAACAATAGATAGGCGAGACAGAAATCTTAGTATAACAAAAGAGGTGTGACAAAGGACTCATCTGGACAAATGCTAATTTGAACAAAGGGAAAGGACTTCCGGTCAAGGAACAAAAGAATGTGTGGGCGGTCGTCGGTACTTAAGCAGACCCGGACAGACCCCACAAGAGAGAGACCCGAAGAGACGGCGAAGAAAGCACAAGGTGTCTGACCGTCGACACGGTCGAGCGGGCAGTGATGCTCGCCCACCACCTTCCACCACATAAGTAGTCGTAGTGTCATTTTCCGTGCCCGCCACTCACCTACCACACACCGAAGAAAATAAAGAAGAGTCATCTTTTGTATACGCGTATCTGTTGTTATTGAAGTTCAATTGCTGACTACTAGATACATCATCTAGGGGTCAGGAACGATGTCCGCTGTATACCCGCAACGTATACGAGTCAGAGTAGCGTGAGATTGAAGAAACCAGTATACAACACCCCTCTGATCATTCGACTGGTCACGTCAAGCCCTAGCACCTATATGATTACTCCAACTCTACTGCCCTTATGGCAAGCCCCAACCCTTTTTATCATATATATATTTACCAACCCCTCCGCACGGGCAGGATGTGACACAAGGTAGATTTCTTAAGAGGAGTTCAACAGGTTAAAATTCAGAGTTTTCCTTCTCCTAGACCGGCTGCCTAACCAAGGTTAAAGAGCCCAGTCTGCCCTACTATTTATCCATAGCTGGACGGAGAGCAGGATTCATACCTTTCCCAAGGGTATTAGCGCTATCATATATGTGCTAGAAAGCGGTGGTCTTCTTGTCCCGGGTATGACGTTAAACTCTCTCTCTCTCCCTCTGTCTCTGTCTGTCTGTCTGTCTGTCTGTCTCTCTCCCTCTGTCTCTGTCTGTCTGTCTGTCTCTCACTCTCTCTCTCTCTCTCTCTCTCTCTCCCTCTGTCTCTGTCTGTCTGTCTGTCTATCTGTCTCTCTCTCTCTTCTCTCTCTCTCACTCTCTCACTCTCTCTCTCTCTCTCTCTCTCTCTCTCTCTCTCTCTCTCTCTCTCTCATAGTGAGGTTCCAATTTTGGAGGTTTGGGGAATGAGAAGCACCCCATAATCACCATTGCTCCCAGGGCCACTCAGACTCGGATTTTTATTACCTGTTAGGGTCTCATCTATTGGTTAAATATATATTCTTTATAAAAATATGAGTTTAGGATCCCATCTATCGGTTAAGTAGAAAAATGTGTTTATGAAAAAATAACTAAGTATCCATTAAGAATTAATTTATTTCAAAACTTTGTCGGTATTAAATGACCCACCGAGGTTGATATGCCATAAACCAAACCAAACAAAAACAAAACGCCCCAGAGACTTCCACTTTGTCTGTTTCTTTCCTTCTTTCTTTTACTCTTTCTTTTTTCTTTATTCTCTTTCTTTCTCAATTATTTCTGTGTTTTAATTATTTTTTTCTTCCTTCCTTTCTCTTTTTACTTCTATCTATTCTTTTTATTCCATTATTCCATTGACCGTCGCATATAACAACTTAGACATACGCCTCGAAAATTAATTTTCAGATTAGCAGCTGGCGAGTGAAAAAAAAAAAAACAAAAAAAACAAACAAACAATAAAACAAAACCAAAGAAATAAACAACAAAAATAAAAACAAAAATATGAATTTAAAAAAATCACTAATCTTTTCTTAAGCATGTGCTGAACTGTCATTTGCCACGTACAGAAAATGTGGTATATATATATATATATATATATATATATATATATATATATATATTATATATATATATTGTTTTTCTTTTGGCCAAATACTGTACCAATAGATTATTTTTTGTTGGTACGACTATCTTGGTCTTTTCTTTTTTCCCAAAAATTGTTTTCTCCCCGGTTGATGTTTGGTAGTATATTTTTACAATCAAACTATTTGCTGTTTTTTTTTCTCACCGCGAGGATTTACCAACACGCTTGGTATATTAAGTATATATATATATATATATATATATATATATATAAACAAATTTTTTAAAATTTTTGACGCACCATGTATTCTGAGAAAATTAACGTTGCATTCATTGTATTCCTTCTATCTTGGTGAATACAGCTTCAAACTCAGCACTTTTATGACACACCTTGTATTCTGAAAGAAATTAACGTTCCATTCATTGTATTCCTTATATCTTGGTAAATACAGCTTCAAACTCGGCACTTTTATGACACACCTTGTGTTCTGATAAAAATTAACGTTCCATTCGTTGTACATTTCTATCTTGGTAAATACTAATCCGTAATTTCTCAGATACTGACTATTCAACGAATCTTCGAAGGAGTACGTACAAAAGTAAATATCGAGGTAACACTCTGGTTTAGAGATTACTCCAAAAAAAATTTGTAATTCCGTACAAGAAAGATGAGAAAATATGAAATTATTAGCACTATAATGATATTCTACAAAGACTCCAAGGTCATGGTGACACTGATTTCTTTGACGAATAAATGGAATCCTAACGGGTTGTACCACTCCAGGTCAGAGTGAACGGTTGAGCTATGACACCGAAGACTTGGTTCTGCGCTACCTAAATCCACAGAGTTGGAGGATACAGTTAGTGTCATAGTTGGGTCACCCCTTTTTGTTATTGCCTGGTGGAGTGGGAGTTCGTATCCATTTGTAGGGGATGCAGTCGGTCTATTCTATGCTCCCGCCCCACTCGATACGGCTGATTTAGAGAATGATTCCTTCCCATTCGAAGACAAATTGTCTGCGAGGTATGAAGACACAATAGGATGTGTCACATGGTTAGTTTGAGTTCAGGTTTTCTTTCTCCTAGACTGGTTAGCTAACCAATGCTAAAGAGTCCAGTCTGCCCTGCTATTTACCCATAGCTGGAGAAAGAATAGTAAGATTCGTACCTTTCCCAAAGTTAGTAGCGCTATGTACAATGCAAAACAGCCTCGTCCAGGATTTAAACTCGTTCGCCGTGTCAATTTCATACGACGATAACCCTTACTCGACGATAACTACGCATTCTTATGCAAAACTGATAATTTTCAACCAGGTCTATTTGATCTATAAATGGGAGCCTAACAGGTCATACCACTCTCCAGAGAACCAGAACTGGAGGAGGAATTCATGAGTTATACCCAGGGCACCGTTTTGATGTATGGGTGGGGGTAGTAGGGGTATTCTATGCAACCCCCAGCCACCACGACCGGTTTCAAAAAGGATTCCTTTTCCACTTCAATGACAAATTGTCTGCAAAGTAAGAAGATCCAATAGGAATTGACAACTGGTCAGTTTCTTAAGCGAAGTCTAAAAAATTTGACTTTAGATTTTCCTTCACCTAGACTGGTTGCCAAAACTAAGGAATCTCATCTGCCCTACTATTTACCCATAGCGGGAGAAAGAATAGTTAGATCCATACTTTCCCAAGGTTATTAGTGTAAAATGCAAATATATATATATATATATATATATATATATATATATATATATATATATATATTGTTATTAGCCCTATGTACAATACAAACAGCCTCGTCCAGGATTTGAACTCGTCTCGCAGTGTCCATTTCATACGACGATAACCGTTACATGACGACCACTATGCATTCTTATGTAACACGGATAATTTTCAGACATGTCTATTTGATATATATATATATATATATATATATATATATATATATATATATATATATATGACCCTATCAGGTTGTACCACACCAGGTCAGAGTGAACCTGTGAGTAATGACAACGAAGAGATTACGCCACACTCTCCAGAACCCAAGAACTGGAGGAGGAATTTCATACGACGATAACCGTTATACAACGACCACTACGCATTCTTATGTAACACGGATAATTTTCAGACAGATCTATTTGATATATATAATATATATATATATATATATATATATGTGTGTGTGTGTGTGTGTGTGTGTGTGTGTGTGTATATATATCGGGCCCTATCAGGTTGTACCAAACCAGGTCAGAGTGAACCTGTGAGCAATGATAAGGAGGAGGTGACACCACATTCTCCAGAGCCCCTGAAGGAGGAATTTATGAGTTATACCCAGGGCACTGTTTTAGTGTATGTGTGTGGGGGGTGGTATATGCAGTCGGGTATTCTATACCGCCACCCCACCCCACACACACGGTCGGTTTCGCGAAGAATTCCTTTTCCTTTTCAAAGACAAATTGTCTGCGAGGTATAAAGATTCTGGATCTTATCAACTAACACCGTTTTCGCCGCGATGATTTCGTCACGTATCGATTAGTATTATTTCTACAATGGAACGAGTTTGAAATCAGATCGAATCTCATCTATATATTCATTGTCTCCCCCCCTCTCTCTCTCTCTCTCTCTCTCTCTCTCTCTCTCTCTCTCTCTCTCTGATCGAATATTTGTCTTCACACACAGAAGAGCTGGACAATCTCAACAATGGCTATTTTAAATCTCATCGCATCGCCGAATAAAAAGATATTTTTCATCTCGTTTCAAATTTGTCCCAGTCAGTGCGCGCTGATGAAACAATTTGTGAAATTCGATTTTCTTTTCACTTCCGGTTGTCAACAACGTCATAGCTAGCCTCGTTTTCAGTTTTCTTCCGGGCAAATAGAATTGATACCATTATATTTTTCTGCAGATCAACACTTTGAAAAACGATTACGAAGTAGCAATTTCCGTAAACAGGAACTTGCAAGTCGGTATTTTAACACTGAAAAAAACATTATAGGGAACCAGTGGTCGATTTATTGGGAATACCTAATATCACTAATTCAAATTATTATTAAATGAAACAATATATATATATATATATATTGTTAGTATAAATATACTGCCTGGGAAAAAATGAGAAAAAAGTAAAGACCAAGTGAGTTGCAACAACCGAAAATAATCCATAATAACACTTGCCCAAAAGAATATATATATATAGGTACCCGAGTCCGACAAGAAATACCTGAAGAAGACCACATGGCGTATCAGCCGAAACGTTGTACATATAACAATGAAGATGAGGATAATAGTTCGATTATACAAATCTCTATTAATAATGGAGATTCGCTTCCGGTTTTTGTCTGTAACAAAAATGACGTCACTGCTTACGTCACATTACCCAAAATCGTCATGACATAGAATAAATACACTCAAAATTTAAACATGTAACATTAGACAGTCTTCATTGTTTTTTAAAACAAGTTTTAATAAATACATGACTGGTATTATATATCTATATATAGTTTATTTTATTTTAATACATATTTAAAGTTTACATTTCAAATTGTTTTATTTTTTAATCCTTTAATGAATTCGAGGATTTTACTTACTTAGCGTACAAACTCGCTGACATTGAATTTTTAATTCCCACCCCTCAGGCAATATGTTTCAAAAATCTATTTTTACATCGCCTGGAGGGCGTTATTTTATTTTATACTAGTAATACTAATTCAAATTGTTATTAAATGAAACACAATTAGTTACTTCCATGCCAAACTACACTAAAGAAATAGACAATTGGAAATACCAAATATCACTAATTAAATTATCAAACATAATTACTTACTATTTTTTAACTTGTAGTCTATCATATGCGATAATGTCACCATAAAATCTGTTTTCTCTATTTGATTCGATTTCTGGTTGCATCTTGCAAACTGCATATGGGAATGTCAAAGTCCTCCAGGTTTTTTTTATTATTGTCTTTGTGGCTGAGCTTTGGCCCACCAATTCCACGTGATCCCTCTCTCAGTTGAGAGTACAGAATCTTCTTTAGCAGTCTATCAACCCCAAATCCGTTTAAATGGCCAGCCTATCTCAGGTGGCACTGGACAAGTATGACATGCATGCCAGTCTAGTTATGTCCAGGAGGAAACAGCGGTCGATTTTATTTGAAAAAAATACCAATACCAACGTTTCACATTCTTAATAAATGAAAAAATAAGTCTCTTCTCTCCTCTCCCCCCTCCCCCCTCTCTCTCTCTCTCTTCTCTCTCTCTCTAATTATATATATAATATATATATATATATATATATATATATATATATATATAAAATAATAAAATTCGAAGGCAATACAATGCGTAAAAAATAAAGACAAAAGATGTTTTATATGTCTAATCGATTTCAAAGCAAAGCTTTATCATCAGAGTTTAATTTCAGAAATGACGTGCTTATGTTTTTTTTTATTTGTGTGGTTATAATTTATAAATAATAATAAATTAATGATAATAATAATAATTTATAAATTTATAAATTATAACCCACAAATAAAAAAAACATAAGCACGTCATTTCTGAAAATACACTCTGATGATAAAGCTTTGCTTTGAAATCGATTAGACATATAAAACATCTTTTTGTCTTTATTTTTTACGCATTCTATTGCCTTCGAAATTATTATTTTATAACATACTTAACAATGCTTCAAGCAAATTACCAATTACTTTATTTATATATATATATATATATATTATATAATATATATATATTATATGTGTGTGTGTGTGTGTGTGTGTGCGTGCGTGCGTAGCATTCTAGCCAAATTCGGATGCATTTATAAATAAATGAAATCGCATTTTTTCATTGGTTATCTTTTTAAAAAACAAATCAATTTTTAAGAAAAATCCAGATTATTCCATTATTTTTTCGAAATACTATGATCTATTTCGAAAATATTTAAGCTTTCTTACGGGCACATGAAAGTGATACCTTTATATTTTTGTGATATGACCTGCAAGTGGAACTTTGAATACGTTAATTGTATTCAGGAGAGAGGGGTAAGACCACCGCCCAAAAGGGTTGTCCTGTATATGACACTAAAAATTATCTGATGGTGAGGCTCCAGTTCTTTAGCTCAGGGGAGGGTGAACTACTCTCTTATTGCCATTACTGCCAGGTCCACTCGTGCCTACACCGTCGTGGAATGGGTTGTTTTATTTTTTGAATGAATTATAAAATTGTGATATGACCTGCAGGTAGGGCTTTGAATACGTTAATTGTCAGAGAGGGCCAAGACCACACATACATATATATATATATATATATATATATATATTATATATATATATATCGTCAGGACCCTACTCTACAAAGGGGTGTCCTGTATATGACACTAAAACATTATCTGATGGTGAGGCTCCAGTTCTTTAACCCTAGGAGGGTGAAGTACTCCTTTATTGCCATTACTGCCAGTTCCACTTGTGTTTTCTTCCAACTAATCAGAAAAACTTTCAATCCAAACCTGCTAAACTACACTTACGTAATTGACAAATTGTCACATCATACTCGAGCGGTTATTGGTTAATTGGCTGGATTTTACGGCATTCAACGCGTGGTGGGTTATTTCATACCGAATACGGGTTAGCTCAGTCGGTAGAGCGTTCGTCTAGAAAACCCAAGGTTCCTAGTTCGATAGCAGTCCTCGTCAACTCAGTATATGAGTAGCACAGGGACCTGTGCGGTAAAGTAAGGACCTGATGATAGGTGTGGCGCTCTAGCTCAGACGCCAAAACAATATCTTTGAACTAGCGCTAGGGAAAAGAGGATAGACTCCCTCGCTGATTGGCTGATACCGACTTTAGGCCTCCCCGACGACTTTATTTACTTTTACATTTTGTTTTATTCTTTCTTGTTGGGTATTCAGTTTTTTTCCAGTTCATTTTTAAAGACAAGTAACTATTCTAAATACAAATAGTTTTCATACAGTTATTTAGTATCAATACCTACTACTAATAATCCTAGGTAAACAATTATAGCTTCAAGTTACTATTATTGATATAAACATTTTTTACACAGTTATATGGTATCAAATAACTACTACTACTACTACTACTACTACTACTACTACTACTACACACACACACACATATATATATATATATATATGCTAAGTAAATAATTATTTTCCCCCAGGCTGTGGTTATATCAGTACTGCTGTATATCTCCACCACTTAGACCCTAACAAAGTGCCTTGAGAATAAGCTAGATGGGAGCTGCACAAGAATGCTGCGTGCAGTCTTGAATAAGTCGTGGAATCAGCACCCCACAAGGAAGCAGCTGTATGGCCACTTGCCCACCATCCCACAAACCATCCGAGAGAGACGGACTAGGCATGCAGGTGACTGCTGGATTAGCAAGGATGAGCTCATAAGCGACGTTCTCCTGTGGAAGCCAACACATGGACATGCTAGTGTGGGTCGCCCACTAAGGACCTACATCGACCAACTATGTGAGGATGCTGGATGCTGCGCAGAAGACCTCCCAGGGGCAATAAGTGATAGGGAAAGTTGGTGAGAGATGCTCATGGATATCTGTGCTACATGCGCGACATGATAATGATCAAACAATTATAGCTTCAAGTAACTAGTCTTAAAACTAATAGTTCTCATACAGTTATTTAGTATCAATACTTACTATTAATATCCCTAGGTAAATAAGTATAGCTTCAAGTTACTATTATTAATATAAATATTTTTACACAGTTATATGGTATTAAATAACTACTAATAATAATCCTAAGTAAATAATTATAATTTCAAGTAACTATTCTGAATGCAAATAGTTTTTACACAGTTATATGATATCAATTTGATATATCCGGGTTAAGGGGTATATTATGAAGTTGGTATTTGGTATATTAACGCAGTAGTAGCTGGTGCGTCGAATAGCTGCACGTCTTCCGAGCAGTCGTGGTGGTATTCTGACTGGTAGGCGAGTAAGCTTAGACTAGTAGGCTTAGGCGCTTGTACCACCACAGTGTCGAATATTTATAGATGACACTGTCCAATCAGATTATAGTGAGGGGGTACCCAGGTATTTATATATTCATTACATCACAAGTAACTAATAATATTGACCCTTAGCAAACAATTATAGCCTCAAGTAACTATAATTTATACAAATAGTTTTCATACAGTTATTTAGTATCAATACCTAATAATAATAATCCTAGGTAAATAATTATAGCTTTAAGTTACTATTATTAATATAAATATTTTTACACATTTATATAATATCAAATAACTACTAATAATGATCCTAAGTAAATAATTATAGTTTCAAGTAACTATTCTGAATGCAAATAATTTTCACAGTGTTATTTAGTATCAAGTAACTAAAAGTAATAATCTTTAGTAACCAATTATTGCCTCAAGTAAGTTTTCTTAGTGCAAAATACCAACACTTACTTTCAAATTGTTAATAATTAGGGGCTCAATTTAAAAAACGTTGTGGTGGAACCTCTTGCCAACGAACAACCCTTGTAAAAGGCTTTCGCTATCTAGCGTCAAACTTTGTTCAAAATTGCGGCCTATCCTATATATTTTCTGTACAACACACTCTTTTTACGACTACATATGCATACACACACAAATACACACATAAAGACACACACACATATATATTATTCAACATTGCGGTCAAGCCTTTATTCATATGCACAGTGTACTCTTTTTACGGCTACACACACACACACACACACACACACACACATATATATATATCTATATATATCTATATATATATTATATGCTCAATTTCGGTTGAGCACTCTATTTAGGAGGTATATAATTGCAAAAATTCGCCGTATTCGGCTCAGCCAAATCTCACTTTGTTAACAAAAGTTTGAGAAACTCTGGGTGAAGTCATTTCCGCTTTAGAAATATAGTGATTAAATAGCCTGCTATCTGGCGACTGAACTGTGGATGTGTGGGTAAGAGGCTTGGCGAGCGTATTTCGTTCGGGTCTCGAACCCAGCCAGAGGCAGCTGCTAAAAATCGTATAACTATACTTGATGAGAGGTGATACCTCGAAACACGTGTCTATAGTTTACCCTTATATATATATATATATATCAACATTGCGGTTAATCCTATAGTTTATATGTACAGCGCACTCTTTTTACGGCTATATAGGGACATACACATAATATATATATATATATATATATATATATCAACCTTGCGGTCAATACTATATTTTCCGCACAATGCACTTTTTCAACATATGTATAGACACGCACACACACATACACACAATACACACACACACACACACACATATGTGTGTGTGTATACATCAACATTGCGGTGAAACCTATATATTTTACGCCCAGTGCAGACTATAGTGAACTATATACGTACACACATACATACACACACATATATATATTGTGATCAATACCAGATTTTAGGCATATCATACTCTTTTTACGACTATACACACACACACACACACAAACATACACACAAACACGCGCACACATACACACACACACAAACCCACACACAAACACATATATACACACACAACAAAACACGCACACACCCACACACACATACACACACACACACACACACACACACAAATATATATTATTCAACATTGCGGTCAATCCTATATTTTATATGCTGAGCGCCCTCTTTTTACGACTATATATAGTACACACACTGACACAACACACACACGGACGCACACGAACACACATACTCGCACAGACAGACCACACAACACACACACACACACACACACACACCACACACTCACTCACTCACGTGCACACACACAGATAGGTTCAACATTGTGGTTAATCCTTTAATTTTTCCGCCGAATGCACTTTTTACAACATACGTACAGACACACACACACACACACACACACACACATATATAATATATATATACACACAAACACATATATATATATATACACACACACGCACACACACACACACACACACATATATATATATATGTGTGTGTGGGGGAAATATATATATATATATATATATATATATATATATATATATATATGTGGGAGAAATTGTCGGCCTTTCCCATTTCAAACACATTGTTGACTACTTCATATATATATATATATTATAATATATATATATATATATATATTCATATATATATATATATATATATATATATATATATATATATATACATTATTTAACATACCGGTTAATCTTATATATTTCTACACAACGCACTTTTTATAACCATTATGTACACACACACACACACACACACACACACACATACACACACACACACACACACACATTTATATATAATCAGTATGGCGCATCATTAGCAATTTTTTTAAAAACAAATATAGGTCAGTATGGTTTATATGGATCTTGTTGCCCGATACATATCACAAATCAATTTTTAATTATTTTTGCCATTATTCTTTTAGTTTGGCCGGCAATAAATAAGAAAATTCGGACGTTTACAAGTGGAGTAATAATTTCTCTTATCTTTCGCATTGATACCCGTGACCTTCTGACCTTTTGATCGATTCACCCTTTGCCTTTCAAAAAATAAGATAACACATGCCAATAATAGAAAGTGCCTAGATGAGATATTACTACCGAGGTATTAAAAAAACTGAACTCTCGTTGTGTAATTATGGGCTTGGATAATTAAGAGTTGCAATTCTTTTTTCAATACTCTACTTTGATCCTAACTTAGGCTAGAAGGGCGGTCGTTGGATTGTTTCATGCCGAAGACGGATTGTTTTATTTATTGTTGATGGGTATTCTGCATTTATAAACTCATTTTTATCTGCTACTTCTCACTTGAGTAGCTTTGCTCAGTTAAATATACCCTTTGTGTAAGTCCATACAACAATTATAAAAAAAGAACTGATAAAAATTTCTTCTTTGAAATCAATAAAAAAAATAATATTGAATACACAATGTACAGAAAAATTACTAACTTTTTAATATTTTATTTCATTTTTTTTCTTTTCAAAAAAACACTAAAAAAATTCTTGTTCGTTGTTTACAAAAAATCACCAGAAAATATATTAAAAATATGATATCCGATATGTAAATTCGTCGGGGCGGCCTAATGTCGTTATCAGCCATGCAGCGAGGGAGTCTATCCCCTTTTCACTAGCGCTAGACAAGGAGATTATTTTAGCGTCTGAGGTGGAGTGCCACACCTACCATCAGCTCCTTACTTTACCTCACAGATCCCTGTGCTACTCATATGCTGAGTTGGCGAGGGTGGGTATCGAAATAGGAATCTTGTAGTTTCTAGCCGAACGCTCTACCGACTGAGCTAAGAAGGTATGCTCAATTTACGGAGTTTTTGTAAATGCGTAAATTATTAAAAAAATATTTTAAAATGAAAAATTATCTTTTTACTGTTTAATGTAATTTTTTACATTTAATATAATGTAATTTTTGCATGTCATGGATTGCTTACCCAACAGGATTCCGTCCTTAAGCATAAGAGGTCGCCACCCACGGCCAACAGGTGGCTTCATTGTGGGCGGTTACCCATCTGTAGAGGTGCAATCGGCGTATTCTTCTGTTCCAGTCGATAGGACGGCCGTGTATTACCAAGATCGTACCCAAAGTGATAGAGGCAAATCCGGCGAGTAGCACTTCGAGAGTATCATGCGAGCTCGCATCTCATAGTCTTGTATAGTTGGTCATCTTCAGCTCTCTTAGGACACTTTCCATATTTCTGAGAAGTGTCTTAGTAAGCTGAGGAGACATACTGTCACTTGACCTCCATTGAAGGTCAGGTCTGCGGAAAAGACAATCAGTGTAAAAGAAAAGATTATGTCCTTAAATATCACGGGTCGCCTCCCACGGCGAACAAATGGACAAATTAGGTTGATTTTATCCTTCTGTAGAGGTGCAGTCGGTGTATTCTTCTGTCCCAGCCTACAGGGCGACCGTGGATTCCGAGGCCGTGCTCCAAGTCATGTAAGCAAATCCAGCTAGTAGCACTCACTGGAGTTTAAGTGACAGTGTGTTTCTTCAGCTCCCTAGGATAGTTCCCATAATTCTGAGAAGTATATATATATATATAATATATATATATATATATATATATATACCAACCCCTCCGCACGAGTAGGATGCGACACAAGGTCAATTTTTAAGCGGAGTTCAGCAGGTTTGAATTCAGAGTTTTCCCTCCTAGACCGGTTGCCTAGCCAAGGTTAAAGAGTCCAGTCTGCCCTACTATTTGTCCATAGCTGGAGGGAGAGTAGGATTCATAGATTTCCCAAGGATATTAGCGCTAAGTGAAATGCAATTACCACGTCCAGGATTTGAACTCGGAGCGACGAGTTCATTTACCATGACTTTGACCATTACACCACGTGCTTCTACATCCTGAGAAGTGTATAAGAAAGCCGAGTAGACTTACTGTCACTTGGCCTCCAGTGAAGCTTAACGCTTACTGCTTTTGGCAAGGCGTTCAATAATAATAAACACTGGCTTCATTTTTGTTAGCTAATATCTACAGAAGTGACCTGGAAATCTGAGGGGACTTACTGTCTCTTGGTCTCCAGTGTAGCTCAACGCAATTTCTACTGGCAAAAGCTATGCCCCGAGTAAATCCAGCAAAGTAGCACTCATTGGAGTCCAATTGACAGTAAGTATCTTCAGCTCACTAGAACACTTCTGAGAAGAGTTCTGTGGAGACTTGTTGTCACTTGGCCACCACTGAAACTCCAAGTGGCAAGGCATTGAATACTAATAAACACTGGTTTTATAATTGTCAGCTTATATCTGCGGATGTGTTCCAAAAATCTGAGGTGACTTACTGTCACTTGGCCTCCTGTGAAGCTCAACGCTTTCTACTACTGGCAAGGTGTTAAATAATAATAAACACTGGCTTTATTTTGTAGCTTATATCTGAGGAAGTATCCTGGCAATTTGAGGGGACTTACTGTCTCTTGACTTCCACTGAAACTCAATACTTACAACCAGTGGTAAGGCGTTAAATAATAATTAACACTGGCTTCATTTTTGTCTGTTCATATCTGCGAAAGTGTATAAGAAAACCTAGGGGACTTACTGTCTCTTGGCCTCCAGTGAAACTCAACGCTTATTTCTACTGGCAAAGGCCGTGCCCCAAGTCATATAAGCAAATCCAGCAAGTAGCACTCTTTGGAGTCCAATTGACAATAAGTATCTTCAGCTCACTAGAAAACTTCTGTGGAGACTTGCTGTCAATTGGCCTCCACTGAAACTACAAGTGGCAAGGGATTGGATACTAATAAACACTGGCTTTATAATTGTCAGCACATATCTGCGGAAGTGTCCCAAAAATCTGTGGAGACTTACTGTCTCTTGACCTCCAGTGAAACTCAAAGCTGACTTCTACTGACAAGGCGTTAAATAATAACAAACACTGGCTTCATTTTTGTCAGCTAATATCTGCGGAAAAGAATGTATTCTGTCCTTAAACCTCCCACAGTCAACAGGTGGACGAATTAGGTTGATTATACCCCTCTGTAGAGGTGCAGTCGGTGTATTCCTCTGCCCTAGTCTGCAGGGCGGCCGTGTATTCCGAGACCGTGCCCCAAGTCATATAAGTAAATCCAGCAAGTAGAACTCATTGGAGTCCAATTGACAGTAAGTATCTTCCGCACACTAGAACACTCCTGAGAAGACATCTTATGTGACTTACTGCCTCTTGGCCTCCAGTGAAACTCAACGCTAACTTATACTGGCAAGGCGTTAAATGATAATAAACACTTGCTTCAGCTTTGTTAGTTCATATCTACGGGAATGTCCTAGAAATCTGATGGGACTTACTGTCACTTGGCCTCTACTGAAACTCAACGCTTACACTTACTGGCAAAGGCGTTAAATAATGAAAAACACTTGCTTCATTTTTTGTAGTTCATATCGGCGAAATGTCCTAGAAATCGGAGGGGACTTACTGTCACTTGGCCTCTACTGAAACTCAACGCTTACATTTACTGGCAAAGGCGTTAAATAATAATAAACACTGCTTCATTTTTGTTAGTTCATATCGGCGGAAATGTCCTAGAAATCTGAGGGGACTTACTGTCACTTGGCCTCTACTGAAACTCAACGCTTACACTTACTGGCAAAGGCGTTAAATAATGAAAAACACTTGCTTCATTTTTTGTTAGTTCATATCGGCGGAAATGTCCTAGAAATCGGAGGGGACTTACTGTCACTTGGCCTCGACTGAAACTCAACGCTTACACTTACTGGCAAAGGCGTTAAAATAATAAACACTGGCTTCATTTTTCTCAGCTGATATCTTCGGATGTGACCTGGAAATCTGAAGGGACTTACTGTCACTTGGCCTCTACTGAAACTCAACGCTTACACTTACTGGCAAAGGCGTTAGATAATAATAAACACTTGCTTCATTTTTTTTAGTTCATGTCTGAGAAAGTGACCTGGAAATCTGAGGGGACTTACTGTCACTTGGCCTCCTGTGAAACTCCACTCTGAACACTGGCTTCATTTTTGTCAGCTAATATCTGCGGAAAAGAATATTAGTTTAAAAGAAAGTATTCTATCCTAAAACATCACGGGTCGCCGCCCACAGCCAACAAATTAGGTTGATTTTACCCCTCTGTAGAGGTGCAGTCGGTGTATTCCTCTGTCGTAGTCTACAGGGCGGCCGTGTATTCCGAGACCGGGCCCCAAGTCATATAAGCAAATCCAGAAAGAACAATATCTTCAACTCACTAGAACACTTCTGAGAATAGTTCTGCGGAGACTTACTGTCTCTTGACCTCCACTGAAACTCAAAGCTGACTTCTACTGATAAGGCGTTAAATGATAATAAACACTGGTATCATTTTTGTCTGCGTCAGTGTCCTGGAAATCGGAGGGGACTTACTGTCACTTGGCCTCTACTGAAACTCAACGCTTACACTTACTGGCAAAGGCGTTAAATAATAATAAACACTGGCTTCATTTTTGTCAGCTCATATCTTCGGAAATGAAAATCAGGTTGAATTAGGTAATTAGAAAAAGCGGACTGAAAAAAATTGTGACGAGATATTCTGATTGCAGCAAATTTGATCTGGAGAATGAAACGAATGAATAATTCAAAGGTTTCCATTGTTTTAATAATATTAAATAAAATCTGGAGTTAATGAAATATTTTGATTATGGGTAGAAATGGAGGAAAGGAAAAAAAAACATGTCAGGGACAATTAGGAAGATAAAGAAAGAGGGGGAATAGGGTGAAAGAAAGAATGAGAGAGAGAGAGAGAAAGAGAAAGAGAAAGAGAGAGTAAGAGAGAGAGAAAGAAATGAAAAATTTAGAAAGAAAAAGAATAGAAAAAAAAAGGATTCTTAAAAGAAAGAAAGAAAGAATTCAGAAAAAAGTGAGAGAAGAATGAAAGAAAGAAAGAAAGAGAGAGAGAGAGAGAGAGAGAGAGAGAGAGAGAAAGAGAAAGGAAAGATAAAAGGAAAGAAAGAAAGAGAAAAATATAGAAAGAATGGAAGAAATAGAAAAAAAAGTGATTCTAAATAGAAAGAAAGAATTCAGAAAAGAGAGAGAGAGAAGAATAAAAGAAAGAAAGAAAGAAAGAAAGGAAGATAGGAAAAGCAAGAGAGATAGATAGATAGAGAGAGAGAGAGAAAGAGAGAGAGAGAGAGAGAGAGAAAGATAAAAGGAAGGGAAGAAAGAGAAAAATATAGAAAGAATGGAAGAAGTAGAAAAAAGAGATTCTGAATAGAAAAAAAGATCAGAAAAGAGTGAGAGAACAATAAAAGAAAGAAATAAAGAAAGAAAGAAGGAAAGAAAGAAAGAAAGAGAGAGAGAGAGAGAGGGAGAGAGAGAAAGATAAAAGGAAGGAAAGAAAGAGAAAAATATTGAAAGAAAGGAAGAAATATAAAAAAATGATTCTAAATAGAAAGAAAGAAATCAGAAAAGAGTGAGAGAAGAAGAAGGAAAGAAAGAAAGAAAGAGAGAGAGAGAGAGAGAGAGGGGGAGGGAGAGAAAGAGAAAGAGAAAAGGAAGGAAAGAAAGAGAAAAATATAGAAAGAATGGAAGAAATAGAAAAAAAGAGATTCTAAATAGAAAGAAAGAATTCAGAAAAGAGTGAGAAAATAATGAAAGAAAGAAAGAAAGAAAGAAGGAAAAAAGAAAAATGAAAAGAAAAAGAGAAAAAATATATAGAAAGGGTTTAAAAAGATACAGAAAAGAAGAAAGAAGAAAATGAAGAACACTAAACATAAAAATTGAAAAAGAAAGAGAATTAAAATGAATGAAACAAACAAATTCAGAAAGAAAGAAAGAATGAAAGAAAAAAAGAAAGAAAGAAAGAAAGAAAGAAAGAAAGACAAAAATGAAAGAAAGTCAGGTAGGAAAACATGTCGATAGAAACCCTTTATATAAATATATGACAGAATTTCGTGTAAAAGTCTGCAAAAACGAACAACTTTTGATTTGGTTTGTTTTGTTTTACGGCATATCAACCTCAGTGGGTCATTTAATGCCGATAAAGTTTTGAAATAAATCAATTCTTAATGGATAATACAATTTTGTTCATAAACTCATGTTTGCTATTTAACCCATAGATGGGACCCTAACAGGTACTACCACCCCGGGTCAGAGTGGACCAGGGAGCAATGGTGATGAAGGGGTGCTCCACATTCCCCAAACCTCCAAAACTGGAACCTCACCATCAGATAGAGTTTAACGTCATTCCCAGGACATGAACAACTTTTATTCCACTCTATATAAAAGTCTTATTATTATTATTATGTTATAACCCCCCCCCCCCCCAAAAAAAAAAAAATCTCCACCTAGCGGCCGAGAAAAGTGGCAGAATATCAAATGACCATCTTTTCTATATTTTTGGCGCGCTCGAAACGACAATTAAACCATTAGGGGTCGTTACCAAAATCACCAATCAGTCATAATCGATGTGTTGATGTAAAAAGGAATCAACCCCTTCTTACCCCTTTGCCAAAATACCCTCGATCCATCAGTCTGGGGTATTTAAGCTGTCCACTACAAAAAAAAAAAGAATAAGAAAAACAAGTTTTGGCTCGTTTCCACCAGAGCAGCCATTATTATGACCCTGTTTTGGTCAAGCTTCGTTTTCAATTCAGCGAAACAGCTGTTATTAACTTATCAGAGGACCCAATATAATACTACATAATATTGTTTAATATATATATATATATATATATATATATATATATATATATATATATGTATGTATTTATATAGAAGGTGGCTTACCGGTGAATATGGGCACGATCGTTGGAGGTGCACAGAATCCAGGGTTAAGTCCGCGATAAAACAAATACAAAGTGCTCAATACAAAGTAGAGCAAATTTATTAAAGAAATGGATACAATATAAACCTACTCGAGTTTCACCATTAGGATCTTCAGGGTTAAATCCACTGAATTAATCGAGGTACCGATTAATTGCAGCCGATTACACGTGTGTTCATTGCTTATTCAATGAACACACGTGTAATCGGCTGCAATTAATCGTACATCGATTAATTCAGTGGATTTAACCCTGAAGACCCTAATGGTGAAACTCGAGTAGGTTTCTATTGTATCCATTTCTTTAATATATATATATATAATATATATATATATATATATAGTTAAACCTAATGAGTCAGATATACCTACTAATTGTTTCGCTTAGTAGCTCATCCGGACAAGAGTCAGATTCTTGCCCAGATAAGCTACTAAAGCGAAACTGTTAGTAGGTATATCTGACTCATTGGGTTTAACTTTATTATTTGCTCTACTTAGGTATTGAGCACTTTTTACCTTTTTACATTTTAACTTTAGATAATCCTAAATTTATTATAATAATATATATATATATATATATATATATATATATATATATAATATATATATATATTGCTTTGACCAAGTGTTATAGTGTTAATCGATTATTTTCGGTTGGTGCGACCCTCTTGATTTTTTCTTTTTTTCATTTTTCCCCAGGTGAAGTTTGGTAGTATATTTTTACTAACAAAACTATTTCCTGTTACTTTCTTACCGTAAGGCTTTATTAATAAGATTAGTATATTATATATATAATGCGTGTGTGTGTGTGTGTGTGTGTGAGAGAGAGAGAGATAGAGAGAGAGAAAGAGAAAGAGAGAGAGAGTGCGTGTGTGACTGTTGTTGTGTGTTGGTGTTGATGTTGTTGTTGTGGAGTCCACGTTAGCTTCTTTGTTGGTATATTTGATGAGTCTAATTTTCAATATATATGTTACATCTTTTATATATATATTATATATATATATATATATATATATATATATATATATATATATATATGGGTTATGATACATATTTTTTAGATTTACTACGAAGTATGTGTAAAGTATGAAATAAAGGAGAAACTGTGTTGGATGTTATGTATTAAGTTCCATTTTATTGGATGAAATAAATAGTGTTTTTGAGGTACTCCTGAATACGAATAATTTTTAATCCATCTATTTCAGCCACATCTGGGGCCTACCATTCCGGGACAGATTTGGTGGTAATGAAGAAGTTCTCCAAACGCCCTAGAGCTTCAAATTCAGATGCACTCTAGTATCATACCCAGGACGCCCTTTTGGGGGCATCCTACCTCTCTGTAGAGGATACAGTCAGCGTATTCTAAGCGCTCAAACGGAAATGCATTTGAAGACATGCAAGACACTTCTGGAGAAGTATGGACGAACTCACAACTGACATTCTCCTGTTGACTCTGGCTCAAACACATGGTTAGTTGATTGGTTGGCTGGTTGGTTGTTTGGTTGGATTTTACGGCATATGAACCCTTGTTGGGGTATAATATGCCGAAGACGTTTTGTTTATTCATTCTTGATAGATATTCAATTTTTCTAAACTACATTTTTTAAACACGTTTTTTCAAACTCATTTTTTTATATCTTGCACATAGATGGGATCCCAACAGTATGACGTTATATCTCTCATGTTGGAATGGAGTGATGAAGTGTTTATAATTAAAAATAGTACTTGTATACTTATCTCATCTTCTTTGCTACGTGGAGAGGCTCAAATCCGGTTGCTTGGCTGATGTTGAGATGACTGGCAATTCTGTGGTGTTTGGAGTCTGGAAACGAACTTGAGATACTGTGGGAAATCTTACCTTGTGGCATTTATAGTGTTTAGAAACAGCTCAAGGTGACGTATCTTTTTCACGTGAAATTCTTATCCCCCCCCAAGCCAACTGCCGAGTGAGGGCCACCTGACATTCTCATCTCTCACTCTTCTTCTCTCCCACTTCGCCACGTGACAATTCGCGACCAGTAGAAAAATGCGATGTGGCATTATTGCTGATTCATCCTTAAATATTTTTCATGCTAATCTA
>CM042177.1:1960333-1967833 GCA_023376005.1 Doryteuthis pealeii
TGGTACAGACGAAACGTTCAAGTTCATAGCCTGAATTTTTTTTTTTAATTTTGAAAATGCATATACTGTTTTGAAAATAAAATAAAATAAATCTTATTATTTTCATTTTATTAAAATCAGAAGCATTATAGTCCACAAAGAAAACTCAAAAGAGTTTGATGTAAATGTGTATAAAAATGTATAAGAAAGTATCAAAAAGTTCAAAAAATTAAAAAAAAAAAATTCCGGCTATTAACTTGAACATTTCGTCTGTACTAATTTCGTCTTATAACGGTCCACTCATACCGTCTCTCTATCATACACACCTCGCTCTTGATGAAGACCACTTCAATAAAGGGTCGAAACAGATTTCTGTCAGCGAATTTTAACATCATGTGTTTGTTTTTTCTAAAATATTATTTTCATACTGTCGGATTCATTTCCATTCACTTTTTTCATATATATATATATATATATACGGGACAGAGAGAAAGAGAGAGAGAGAGAGAGAGAGAGAGAGAGAGAGAGAGAGAGAGAGAGAAATAACGTAGCGTTTCAACCGTTATTATCCGAAAAAATATCTAAAATTTAACTAAGCAATTACATCACCTTAATTATACGTCGGTAGGATCCAGATGAAATCATTTCAATTTGATTGAAACCATGGCAGACCCTTCAATTTTCCTCTAATACTAATATTATTATTGTTCTTACTCTGGTTTTAATATATTGAGCTCTTTGGATTATTTACTGATGCCACTGCGACGGAAAAGTTAAAGCGGCAATTGGATACTCTCTCTCTCTCTCTCTCTCTCTCTCTCTCTCTCTCTATTTCTCAGATACACTCATACACAACGTGTGTCCTCTTGATCTTTTTATCATCTAGTCAGTCTTTGATAAATTTTCGAATCTATTTCCGGGAACGCTGACTTCCCATTCAAAACATTGTAAACAAACCGAATCAAGTCACCTTATTATTCTGTGATAAAATTTTTACTTTTCCTTATATCTACAAAAGGACCTGAAGAAGATCTACTAAACAGATTGAAACACTGCAGAGTTGGCTGAATAAATACCACTCATTTTAATTTGAATCTGTGTTTTTTTTCAAATTTTTCATTATATATATATATATATATATATAATATTAAATATTACTAAACTCTACCGGTGTGAACCCCCCCCCCCCCAGATAACTCGCTTTCCAAAATAAAGAAAATCATTCTAAAGGATAAATTTTAAAAAAGAAAAGGCTAAGGCAATCGTAATTTCTGAAAATAATCATCAGTATCGTATGTAGTGACCAAAAATAAAAAAAAATACCGAAGTTATGCATAGAGATAAAAAAGAGAGAGAGAGAGAGAGAGAGAGAGGAGAGAGAGGGGGGGGGAAAAGGGGGTTTTTCCACAACAGAATTTTCACATTAGATTGAAAGAGAATTACAGTCAGGCTGGCGAGTCAAAATGTAAAATAAGAAATAAATAAATAAAGAAGGACTGTGGCTTTCGGTTAAGTTTTCATCGTACGTACTCCACTCTCTGCCTCCATTTATGGGACTGTCACTGCCACTTGAAGACTGGACGACCGTTGATTAAGATTCTGGTAACACTGTTCCAATTTTTTTAAATTCGGACGCAGGTCAATTTGTTTCTCTGTTGAGACTTTATTTTCGCCGTCTGATCGTAGATAGAAGTTACCTACAGAAGAGAGAGAGAGAGAGAGAAAGGGAAAGGCTGTTTTCCACACCAGAATTATCACATTAGATTGGAAAAAAAATTACAGTCTGGCTGACGAGGCAAACTGTAAAATAAGAATGAAAGAAAGAAAGAAAGAAAGAAAGAAAGAAAGAAAAAAAGAAGGACTGTGGCTTTCGGTTAAGTTTTCATCGTACGTACTCCACTCTCTGCCTCCATTTATGGGACTGTCACTGCCACTTGAAGACTGGACGACCGTTGATTAGGATTCTGGTAACACTGTTCCAATTTTTTTTTTAATTCGGACGCAGATCAATTTGTTTTTCTGTTGAGACTTTATTTTTGCCGTCTGATCGTAGATAGAAGTTACCTACAGCAGAGAGATAGAGAGAGAAGGGGAAGAGCTGTTTTCCACACCAGAATTATCACAATTAGATTGAAAGAGAATTACTGTCAGACTGTCGAGGCAACTGTAAAATAAGAAAAGAAAGAAAGAAAGAAAGAAAGAAGAAAGAAAAGAAGGACTGTTGGCTTTCGGCTAGTTTATTAAGTTTCGGCGATTTATTTTTTAACCGTCTGATGGTGGATAGAAGTTACCTACAGAGAAATAGAGAGAGAAAGGGAATGGGCAGTTTTTCAACACCAGAATTATCAAATTAGATTGAAAGAGAATTACTGTCAGGCAAAATTGTAAAAAAAGAAAGAAAGAGAAAGAAGAAGAAAGGCTGTGACTGTCGGTTAATTTGTTTCTCTGTTTGAGCTTTATTTCGCGCCGTCTGAATTGTGGATAGACGTTACCTATAGCAGAGAGAGAGAGAGAGAGAGAGAGAGAGAGAGAGAGAGAGAGAGAGAGAGAAGAGAGAGAGAGAAAGAGAGAGAGGGGAAAGGGCTGTTTTCCATACCAGATTTATCACATTAGATTGAAAGAGAATTACTGTCAGGCTGACGAGGCAAACTGTAAAATAAGAAAGAAAGAAAGAAAGAAAGAAGGCTGTGGTTTTCGGCCAAGTTTTCATCGTACGTACTCCACTCTCTGCCTCCGTTCATGAGATTGTCACTGCCGCTTGAAGACTGGACATCCTATTTTATAATTATTATTAATTCTCCACACGTCACCTGATTCTTTTATGACGTAATTAAACAAATTATTTCTGCTTATTGTTTATTTCCAAATATCTCTCCAACATAATAATTTTATTGACTAGAATTTAAAACAATAAAAATACATTCAAATCAGATTTTTCTTTTCAAAATATTTTCAAAATCATTTTCTTTTTATCTTCTTCCTATCACTCATAAATTTCATGCACTAAAATCAATTGTTTTGAGACCCCTAATTATATAATGAGAGCCCTAATTATATTCCACTAGATTCATATCATTGTTGATTCTTGTGGCGAGAGAACAACAAAGAAAGTAATACTTTCAATCAATTTCTTAATGATATAGTTGATTCAAAATAAAGAATATTTAAACCTATCTATTGATTAATAAAGCAAGTAAGTAAGTAAGTAAGGTAAGGGCCGGCTAAGCTCAGTCGGTAGAGTGTTCAACTAGGAACCCCGAGGTTCTTAGTTCGATACCAGCCCCCGCCAACTCAGCGTATGAGTAGCACAGGGATCTGTGCGGTAAAGTAAGGAGTTGATGGTAGGTGTGCCACTGCACCTCAGACGCAAAAACCACCTCCTTGGTCCAGCGCTAGTGAAAAGGGGATAGACTTCCTCGCTGACTGGCTGATACAGACTTTAGGCCACCCCGACGACATATTGATTAATAAGGGCCTGGTTAGTTCACCAAGACAATTATCTCAGTCGATAGAGCGTTCGGCTAGTAACCACAAGGTTCTTAGTTCGATACCTGCCCTCATCAACTCACAACTCAGCGTATGAGTAGCACAGGGATCTGTGCAGTAAAGCAAGGAGCTGATGGAAGGTGTTGAGCTCCACCTCAGACGATAAAATAATCTCTTTGGTCTAGCGCTAGTGAAAAGGACATAGACTCCCTCACCGAATGGCTGATACCGACTTTAGGCCACCCCGATGACTTAACTTTTACTTATTGATTAATATTCTTATTTTTTAAGGTGCATAAATCACTGGACCAAGGAGGTGGTTTTTTGCGTCTGAGGTGGAGCGCCACACCTACCATCAGCTCCTTACTTTACGCACAGATCCCTGTGCTTACTCATACGCTGAGTTGGCGAGGGCCGGTATCGAACTAGGAACCTCGGGGTTCCTAGTCGAACACTCTACTCACTTAACTCCGCTGAACCGGAAATACTTCAATATTCTAAGGATCGAAAAAGTCAAAATGAGTGACAGATATCTTGTGTAACGGAAATATCTCGAATCTTTAAAAAGACCTGGTTCAAGAAATTAAAGAAAAAGACATGCAAGCACACCACTAAGAGGCGAACCCATCATTGTAGATCCCAAAACAACGCGATTGTAGTTTCTCCAACTGTTTTGAAAGAGTCAAAGTAGTGTAGCCATACAGTAGCACTGACATGACTACAGTTTGGAAGAATGTTTTTCAGAGCTATCAGATTCCCATTTGGTCGATAACATGTATATATTTTAGCATTGGCTATATTGGCATTGCTTTCAGATTTTGCTACTGTCGGGTTGTCTTCCCTTGCTTGGAAGAGTTATCTTCCCTCTGGTTCTCTGTTTCTGACCACCAGGGGTGTTTTGGTATTTAAGCGCCTGTTTCGAACTCGTGGCCTCTTCTTCTTCTTCTTCTTCTTCTTCTTCTTCTTCTTCTTCTTCTACAGCACCTCACGCACATGGGTTAGACTTTTATGTCTACACCCTTCTCAGTTGGAGGCTTCTGCCCCCAACGCAACGCTAGTAAGTTTACTTGAAATTATGGACTCTCCAGTCCTATATCTCTATTTTTTATGTTCTTGTAGTGAACTGATTCCCGAACCCCGACATACGCGCAAGTTGTAACAAAAGGTCGATTTTTAAGCGTAGTTTAACAGATTTGAATCCATTTTTCTTTCTCTTCGACCAAATGTCATACTCAGCTTAAATCTTTGCCTACCAAATTTCCCCCACGGCTGTACCAATTTTTCCTGGTATATGTTTTTTTACCTGTACGGTGGGATATTTTAAAGTTTAGTATCTATTCACCACAGGACTCATTCTATTCAAATAAAGTCCTATTATTATTGAAAATTGAGTCCTTCAACTCAATTACAATGAAATAACCATCAATTGTTTTGTACTTTGCTTCGATGTGTTATGCATATATTATCTGTTTGAAAACGTCTGTCTATTCTTTCCATTACTTGTTGTATACAACCTCCCCAATACAAACCATTCCTCCACACCTCTGAAGAGGGGCCAGACTCCCTCAATGGGGCCACCTGTTGGCCGTGAGTGGCGACCCGTGATGCTTAAAGATAGAACCCAGGTGGCTGAGCTGTCCATGACTTGCAATATTCCATATTGAACTATTATGCAATAGCTCTTAAGTAAACATATCATATATGTTTACATATATGATTTTATAACATATCTTATAACATATTATATTGGTATAATATGTTATAACATATAACTTATAATTTATATCTTATAATCAAATATTATATCTAGTATATATTTGATATAATAAATTATAATATCTTATAATCCTATAACATATAACTTATATTGGTATAACATGTTATAACATATGTTTTTATATATATTATGATATAATAAAATGCATCATTTTTGTAACTGGATTGATTTTTGCATTCACTGCTGCTTAAATAAAGAAAAAGAAGAAAGAAGAAAATGAATTTGAACTAAAAATCTATATATCAATACTTTTTACATATTGGACTATTTTGCAATAGCCCTTAAGTAAACATATTAATTGTTTTAAAAATTAAATCATCATACTGTGATATATCCACAGGTCCAACTAGTCTGTATAATTCTAATTATTGGGCTAGACAGGCGGTCGCAGAGACCCCCTCCAATCAATCGGCTGACCACGTCAAGCCCTAGCACCTATAGGATTGCTGCAACCCTATTTCCTTGATGGCAACCCCCAACCCTTTTTACCATATGGGTGCTAGAAGGTGGTGGCTGAGGGTGTACATATCCTGGGAAAGACGTAAAACTCTATCTGATGGTGAGGTTCCAGTTCTGGAGCACCCCTTCATCACCATTGCTCCCTGGTCCACTCTGACCCAGGGTGGTAGTACCTGTTAAGGTCCCATCTACGGGTTGAATAGAAAAACATGAGTTTATAAACAAAATTGTATTATGCATTAGGAATGAATTTATTTCACAACTTTGTCGGCATCAAATGACCCACCGAGTTTTGATATACCGTAAAATAAAACAAACCAGACCAAACCAAACATAAATGAATAAATAACATCTCACTTTTACCCTTGCAAATAATCAATGATTAGTTGGAAACATTCGGAAAGGAAGGTTTGCAAATACAAAACACATATTTACCGTTTGGTGTAAGAAGTCATTTAAAAGGGGATATTAGTGATAAATACATTCTACACCGATGTATATATTTACGTATAAAAATGTATCGAAGTTAATGCAGCGATTATCAATGATATACATATATATATACATATACATATATATATACATACTTACATATATATATATATATATATATATATATATACGAGCGGATAAAATTATGATGAAATTTCGCTCTGAACAATTTGGCTTATTAGGTACCCACTTAGGAAAGCATACTCCGAGGATCTTTTCTCTGGCTGATATCCTTTCGCGCTAATTGGTCCTCGCCTCCTTCAAGCTGCGCAGTGTTTTTACCATTCCATTTTTCGCGCGCCCACGTGACCACCCAAAGACATTTTTACCGATTCCTCAAATCGATCGCGATGGATACTTATCAGGTTCTAATGACCAACCAATCTACTCGGCTCCTAATCAAATTTTCCGAGAGAGGCAAGTGCGCACGGGAAAAACGAACGGAAAAGGGAAATCAAAAAAAAAAAAAAAAAGAAAAAAAAAGCGAGAAAAGGAAAAAAAAAAGCGGGGAAAATGAAAACAGAACCTGTGGCTAAAGGAAATATTTCATCTGTTCTTCCAGGTGTGAGGGGCGGTAATAATCTGGATAATAGGATTTTGAGTGGGGTGTAATAAATAATGCGATGGAGAGAAAGGGATCTGGCTCAGATGGATTGGTTGGAAACGGGGGAATTTCGGTTAAGTATGTGTATCAGGTAAAAAGGATCTTTATCCAAATGGAAACCAGATGAGAATGAGGTAGGGACATATCTATCTATCTATCTATCTATCTATCGATCGATCGATCGATCTAACTACCTACCTCCCTATGCTTATATCTATCTATCTATCTATCTACCTACCTCCCTACCTCCCTACCTCCCTCCCTATCTATCTATCTATCTATCTAACTACCTACCTCCCTATGTTTATATCTATCTATCTATCAATCTATCTAACTACCTACCTCCCTATGCTTATATCTATCTATCTATCTATCTATCTATCTATCTATCTATCTAACTGCCTAACTCCCTGTGTTTATATCTATCTATCTATCAATCTATCTAACTACCTACCTCCCTATGTTTATATCTATCTACCTATCTATCTATCTATCTAACTACCTACCTCCCTATGCTTATATCTATCTATCTATCTATCTATCTATCTAACTGCCTACCTCCCTGTGTTTATATCTATCTATATATCTATCCTTATCCAAATGGAAACTAGATGAAAATGGGAGGTAGAGACATATCTATCTATCTATCTATCTATCTATCTATCTAACTAACTAACTGCCTACCTCCCATTGATTATATCTA
>CM042177.1:1970333-1987833 GCA_023376005.1 Doryteuthis pealeii
CTCCAATAAATCTTAAAAGAAATCTATTAACACTATTAACAGTAATTCTATTCTTTACCTCCTAATTTAACTAAATAGTTAAATTATGAAAATTTAGCAATGAAAGACGGGAGTGAAGAAAAAGCAAGTTTTATTTGTTTCCCCTCTGTTTCAAATCTTATTTAGTTTCATTTGCCTTTCTAAGTTAACATAACATTTTATTACAATAAAACTTAAATGCTTGCACCCGGGGGGTGCATATATTTGCTAGTATATATAAGTGTATTTTGGCAGCATTTTACTTTTAAACATGTTTGGTTGAACTCGAGTGACAATTCCTGTCGTACGAGTTTCTGTTCAATCCTTTCAAGGTATCTGGCCATCTTTTTGGTGTCAGCGGGGAACTGGTGTAGCAATCCACCAAAGGTTTCTCTACGAGCACTTTCAGCATGTGAAGATGGAAGATCGACATGCCAAAGCACTTTATTTGTACAATGTAAATATAATAATAATAATTTTAAAAGAAGTACATTGTAAATGAGAAAGAAATGGATTGTCATTGGTCAGTAATTAATGCAAGGATTATATTGTTTTATATGGATGATCACCGTCGTTATTTGGATGGTCAGTGTAGAGTTAGGCGATTGGGTTGAAGTAACATTTGGGTAACCTTCTTTCCGGTTACACAGACAGTGAGAACGAAAGCTCAACTTAGCTTAGTTAGTTAAGCGGGAAACGTCGTGATGTAAGCATCTGCTCCACACATGCGGTTGAAGGATCTTATGTTAAGAAAGTTCGGGTTCTGAATAAAAATCACACAAAATATATGTATCGATAAAATCAGAGGTTGGGAAAGTTTTGGTTCTGAATAAAAATGTGATCACACAAAATATATGTATCGATAAAATCAGAGGTTGGGAAAGTGTCAACCTTGGTTAAATCAGACCAGTATCTTGAGAACCAGACTGGTAAACAGAAGTTAAAACAAGAATGAAGATAGCAACACAAGAACAGAAGATAAGAAATCAAGCCATGAAGCCAGCTACTCAAATAAGTTTGGTTTTGCTTTGTTTTACAACATATCAACCTCAGTGGGTCATCTAATGCCGATAAAGTTTTGAAATAAATTCATTCTTAACGTATACTCAATTTTTTTTATAAACACATTTTTCTATTTAACCCATAGATGGGAACCTGACAGGTACTACCATTCCACTCAAGTAAGTAAAGATTCAAATGTGGGAGATATAACCACGGAAGTCTCCATTAAATACAAGGGCATAACCACGGATGCTCTCATAATAATAATAGAATGAACACTCTACCCAAAATATATACCTGTAACAGACTGATGTGTATATAACACAAATTCTGGTCAGGTGAGACTAGCTAACATTATTCTTTTTTGTATGTGCATGTGCTTTAGATATCCTGGCAGCAAAGACTAATATAAATTTCTGAAAGACACAACAGTTTGTTTTTTATTTTTGTTTGTGGGAAAGAAGGCTCAGCTTAACTTAAGCAAGAGACATCGTGATGTAAGCATCTGCTCCACACACGCGGTTGAAAGATCAGAGATTGAGAAAGTTCTGATTTTGAATAAAAATTGTGATCACACAAAATATATGCCTTGGTTGTTTCTGTGAGCTAGTGTCAGCCTTGGTTAAATCAGACCAGAATCTTGAGAATCAGACTAGTCATCAGAAGTTAAAACAAGAAATGAAGACAGCAACACAAGAAACAGAACACAAGAACAGAAGATGAAGCCAGTTACTCAAGTAGAAAATACATAAGCAAAAAACAAATCATGGATGTCTCCCCAAAAGACAAGTAAGTAAAATAAAGATTTAGATGTGGATGCATGACCATGGATGCTCCTCATCTTCTCATAATCTTAAATAAAGTAACGCTCCATAATATATATATAATATATATATATATATATATATATATATATATATATATATATATATATATACAAATTTTGTTGAATTGAACAGACAATTTCTGTCTGACAAGTCTTTCATTGATCCTTTCCAATCTTCGGGCCATCCTTCTGGTGTCAAGGTGGAACTGGTATAACAGTCCACCGAAGGTTTCAACACTAGCGCTTTCGGCAATACACTTTGCCATCCTCAGGTGGGAGACGATGGAATAGTTTTCATGTCTCGTTTTTAACGAGAACGAGTAGTAGCAAGGAATTAGTGGGAGATAATATCAATTGGTAGTGGGAGGTTTTTGGAATGGTAGTAGTTTGAACAAAGCGGTGGTGATTTTTTTGGCACAGGTTGTGATAAGGGGAGGGGGAATAATGGAAGTAATGTAGGCAGAAGGATGGCCCGAAGATTGGAAAGGATCAATGAAAGACTTGTCAGACAGGAATTGTCTGTTCAATTCAACAAAACTTGTATAAAAGAAAAAATGCTGCCAAAATACACTCATATATATATATATATATATATATATATATATATATATATATTTATATATATATATATATACACGAACAGAGTAAGGGCTATATAACATTACATAAGGTAAATTAATTACTAATGATTTTACTTGAGGTGATGCTCGTCGTGTAATGGTTATCATCGTTGGAAATGGACACAGGTTAAAATCCTGGAGGGTGATTGCATTTCACATAGAGCTAATACCCTTGAACAGGGGTCACCAAACTACGGCATTTTATCAGGTCGCCGATGGTACTTGGATTTGTTTGTTAAAACGCATTAAATGCGAGACGTTCTGATTCCATTTAAATTTAAATATCATGTTAAACTTATTAAATCTTCATAGACTTGACTACTGTAGGTAAGTTACAAAATTTCATGTGTATGAGCATTTAACTTGTTACTTATGTGATTCTAAATTTTCACTTGTTACGACGGCTTGAAAAACACGGGCAATTTTCAAAGAACTACTGTGAAGCATTGAGAATTTTCCTAATTTTCACAGGAACGGTTTATGCCTCATAAAACCAAAATTCTAAACATAAAAATATTCAAGCTTATCTATAATCTACAACAATAAAGGAACATACAAAAGGGTTTGGTTATTTAACTTATTTGCCTTAAAAGGCACAGACAGTATGTTAAACTAAGGTGAAGGAATAATTTACCATTTAAAACAATTTATAATTTAAAAAGAAAAATAACACGTTTTAACTTTCAGAGCAAATACAGTTTTAAGAAGAATGGAAAATAGTTTACCTTGTTAGCACTATCGGGTGTTGTATTCGAGGGACTATGTCTTAGTAATGTTTTACTAAGAGTGCGGTGACAATATTTCCCGCCCAGAATGCTCTAGTTAAAAGTTAACTAGAGCCCCAAAAATGTGACTGTTCTGTTCAGTCACCCAGGAGGCAAAAGCCGGGTTTAGCAGGGGCTCCCTTAGGCTGACTACCACCAAAATTACTACGCGAATCCAAGCCCTATAAACTTTCATATTTGCCACTAAAACTTTTTATTTTCACTGTCTACCACAGTGTTCTTATTTCAAATGGCTACACAAGGTAAACAAGTCTTCCACCTATCTCAACAAATGCATTTACACTAATCAGTTACCTAATCAAGGTTAAAGATCCCAGTCTGCCCTACTATTTACCCATATATTGAGGGAAAATTATTGGATGTATACCTTACTTAGCGTATTAGCGGTCTGTGAAATGCAAACAGCCTCAGCCAGGATTTGAACTCGTCTCGTCGTGTCCGTTTCCTGTGACGGTAACCCTTAAAACCACGCAGTACAGAAGGTGCGTTAAACACCCAGAAGAAAATAGGGTTAAATCAAACTTAACCGTCCTAAATTCCACCGTAGGATGCCACCCTGCTGAAAGAGAAAAGAATTACAAAAAATCAAGGAATTGGGCGAATTTAATGAAATTTTCAGTGTTGATATATTAATGAATAAAAGATACAATGCACCAGTTATTTTATTTAAAAACTTTTACATTTTTTCAGGTCAGTTAACTTGGAACCACGTATCTTTGAGGCGTAACACAGATTCTCAAAGATACGTATGTTGTATACCCTCTTCATTACTTATTTACTTACTTCTTTCTTACTCTATTCTTCTGGCCGTCTTTGGAATCTTCTAACATCTTGACTTGGTCTGGCATCTTCTAAGATCTGAACTTTCTTGGGGACTTCGGGTCTGGTCTTCTATTGTTATGTTCCTGCTGGCTGGTCGTCCTGGATTCATTTCTTAGTCTTGTAACCAAGACATTCATCAACCACAAGAACATACTACTTATACAAACTTTCATTTCCTTAACTATACATTTAATGTAACTAAATATCTGACTAACATAGCGTGCGTGATTTCCAGTTTAGGCAGGATCTAAAATGGCCGACTTCTCTGCCTGGCGTCTAACTGCAAACTGGGGACTCAAAAAGGTTCCACGTGACTTCACATATTTGGCGGGCTTCTGTAATTTTCCATGGAAGGAACCGGCCATGATATGAAAAGGTTCATCCCCTCAGAATTACAGGGGATTGAAAATAATCTTATGCAACCGCATAGATTATGTAACACGTAGTTCAAAGTTAACTGATCTGAAAAAATGTAAACGTTCTTAAATAGAATAACTGGTGCATTATATTTTTTATTTATTAATATATCAACACTGAAAATTTCATTACATTTGGTTATTTCCCTGATTTTTTTTTCTTTCGGTGGGATGACATAGTCGTCGTCAGGTTGGCATAAAGTTGGTATCAGCCAATCAGTGAGGGAGTCTATCCCCATTTAAATAGCGCTAGACCAAGGAGATATTTTTTTGCATCAGAGTGGAGCGCCAACCTACCATCAGCTCCTTATTTTACCGCACAAAATCCCTGTGCTACTCATACGCAAGGACGAGCTCATAAGCGACGTTCTCCTGTGGAAGCCAACACATGGACATGCAAACATAGGGCGCCCTACAAGGACCTACAATGACTAACTATGCGAGGATGCTGGTTGCTGCACAGAAGACCTCCCAGGAGCAAAGAATGATGGGGAAGGTTGATGAGAGATATCCATGCTACTTGCACAACATGATGATGATGATGATGATGATGATGTCCATGGCAAAACACCACTAGAATTAAAATTATTAGTTAATTAATAGTTAAGTATTAGTTAATTATTAGTTAATTACTAGGAAGGTTGTGGTTTCTAGCCGAACGCTCTGCGGACTGTGCTAACCCGGCCCCTGCGATGGTGGAATTTAGGTCCATTAAGTTCGATTTAATCGAAAAGGGATTGTCAATGGTCAGGAATTAATTACTGACAGAATCAAGTTGGTATATTAAGGAAAATGAGGGGAGAGGAAAGTTTCTGATTAAAACTAAAATCCTGGCGCCCCTGCGATGGTGGAATTTAGGTCCATTAAGTTTGATTTAACCTAAAAGGGATTGTCAATGGTCAGGAATTAATTACTGACAGAATCAAGTTGGTATATTAAGGAAAATGAGGGGAGGGGAAAATTTTCTGATTAAAACTAAAATCCTGGCAATACATTTGTTGTAAATGAATTAGTGTCCAGTGTGGGTGAGGCATGGACTACCTTCCTCCGCGCCAGGGATGGGCATACGAGGGATGTGGGGTGTGGTAGGGGTCGAATGATATGTCTAGCCAAGGGTCATCGAAATTTGAAACGGCGCCCAAATGGCCAAATCCGCTGTCCAGACGCTGCGTATTTGATCTGGAAGTCGAAATCAATCGCTTCTGTTGACCTAGGCAAAACTTCAAGGGTTTTCTCCACCTCAGCCACCTGAAATACAACAATATGTCCAACGCCGAAAATAATACACAGGTACATAAGTGCTCAAATAAATCAATATTGATGTTGAGACATTTTACACATTTTTGGCACGTGTATTATATATATATAATATATATATATATATATATTATATATATATTATGATAATAGATATATATATTGTTATCATATATATATATACTATATATATATATATATATATATATATATCTGTTAGTTTCGCTCTGATGGACGTAGTTGCTGTGTCTAGCCACACTGAAGAGATGTGAAACGTCGAAACACTGTGTATGTGGATGATTTACTATATATGCTCCCAAAACCCAATAAAGCTCTCTAGGGGTGACTTAAATTAACTTTCAGCAATGATCGTCCGTTTACAGACTGGATCTCTCTGGTGATCGTAGAATATATAAACAAATGTATGTTTTTAATGGTTTAAACACCGCCCCTTAACGGCAATGTCAAATGGCCGAGAGATTAACGAAATGGGCTGTGGAAAGTCAATCGGGTTTCGCTCCTGGTCAGAGGTAGTTTCTGTGTCTAGCCACACTGAAGAGATGTGAAACGTCGAAATACGGTATCCCTGGATTACTTATTGTATATATACAACTCATCTGCACGAGTAGGATGTGGGCCAAGGTCAGTTTTCCTTCTCCTAAACTGGTTGCCTAACCAAAGTTAAAGGGCCAAGTCCACCCTACTATTTATCATAGATAGAGGGTGAGTTGATTCATAGATTTTCCAAGGATATTAGCACTATGTGAAATGCAAACAGCCTGATCCAGGATTTGATCTCGGTAACCATTACACTATGGGTGTCTCCATTACACTTGGTATGAAAATCACATAGGCAAGAAACCAAGTGATGTAGATCCTACCCTAATTTACCTATACATGCTCTATAAATGATATTGAGCACTACTTAATCATAAATATAATACTATATTATTAGTATCAATATATATATATATATATATATTAATGGATCTAAATAATGTTTATATGTAGTAATTATTGCATATAAGTGCACATATGCAGAAGTGCACATGCCATAAAAGAATCACATACAGGAAGCCATGGGTAGCAGCGTTGTGGATGTGAGAAACGGCAGATGATCTCAAACTGGGACAATGGTATTGCTCATATAATGCTGGGCGAAGGAATCCTAAACGGGTCAACGGCCAGGATCAAATAGTTCAGTTAGGAAACTACTGCTCCTCATCTCTAAGACTAGCGCCTATTGATGAGTCAACAGCCACCGATAGATATCTTATCCGTGCTAACAGTGCGACATGATGATGATGATGATGATGATGATTATAGGGAGGAGGAGGAGGAGGAGGATTGCATATAAATATTCTTTAGGAAGCGCGTGGTGTAATGGTTAAAGTCATGGGAAATGGACTCGTCAACCCGAGTTCAAATCCTGGACGTGGTAATTGCATTTCACTTGAGGCTAATATCCTTGGGAAAGATATGAATCCTACTCTCCCTCCAGTTATGGGTAAATAGTAGGGCAGATTGGGCTCTTTAACCTTGTTTAGGCAACCGGTCCAGGAGAAGGAAAACTCTGAACTCCGCTTAAGAAATTGACCTTGTGTCGCATCCTGCTCGTGCGGAGTGGTTGGTAAATATATATATAAATATTCTTTATATTTTCACTGATTCAGAAATGTTAATGCAGACATATTTTCATTGTTTTCTTCTTTCTCAAGAATAGAACATGAAAAGAAGGTGTATCGAAGGAAACCGTGTTATCCGGAGATTTAACCAAGAGAATGCACTTGGTTTAAGAATCGCATTGACAAGATAACATCTGTAACCAAGCAACGTAGACTCCGTGTCCATTCTACCCTAACTTAACTATATATGCTCTATAAATGATATTGAGCACTATTTAATTATAAATAAAGTAAAAAAAAGTAAAGTCGTCGGGGCGGCTTAATGTCGGTATCAGCCAATCAGCGAGGGAGTGTATCCCATTTTCAATAGCGCTAGACCAAGGAGATTATCTTAGCATCTGAGGTGGTGTGCCACACCTACCATCAGCTCCTTACTTTACGGCACAGATCCCTGTGCTACTCATACGTTGAGATGGCGAGGACCGGTATTGAACTAGGAACCTTGTGGTTTCTAGTCGAACGCTCTATAACATTATATTATCACTGAATGTTTGAGATGAGGCTTGATGATTAGTATTATCTGTGTTATTCGGACTATTGTCCTCATCTTCATTAGTTCCCGAGTCCGACAAGAAATACCTGAAGAAGGCCGGAGAGCATATCGGCCGAAATCTTATACAAATAACAATGAAGATGGGGACAATTGTTCGAATAACGCAGATAATACTATATTATCACTATTGTATTGTCCAACTTTTTCCAACAGCGTACCATCAAGAATTGTTTATGTAGCATTCCCAGTTGATTTTTTATTTGAGTCTATTGTTATTTAATCACATTAGTTATATAGAGTTATGGAAATTGAGTTCAAAACTGTTTGAATTATGCAAATATCCCAAGTGATTCAAAAGTGAAGAGAACCAAAAGCCCATAAAATTAGGGTACAAAAGTGGACATGAATTTGCTCAAAGAATATATAAAAACACGGACCAATTCAAAATAAGAACTTCGGTAAATTTTTTCACCATTTCTTTATTCTTAGAGCAATTTCGATAAAACTTAGGATTCTTATGTAAAATTGTATGTTATTTCTGATTCTGCACTGAAATTGTATGCATCTCCATGCTGTTAGCATTATTTAGAGAATAAGAGGTACTGCTATCAGCGTTTTTTGTTTTTTTAAATCTACCACAAAATTATCAACATTTTCATTTCAATACTGCATGAAAGTTTACACATATATTGTATTCATTTAAACAAATAACATCACTTTGAACTTAAGATACATTTTAAATACCTATGTTGTATTGTATCGAAGAAATAAAATTCCTGTTTATATATTGCTTAAATAATGCCGGTCCTGCGTATGCTGAGAATTATGTTTACGTTTTAAAATTAGCTTGTAAGTTCGTATTTTCCACAAAATTGTGTTCCTGTGCCTAAAGTAAAATATCCATTCTGAATTTCCAACATATTGTTTTTGGCAGCATGTACTATCCAGTAAATAAATTACATTTTCATTTTAATTCAGCATGTGTACACATATATAGTATTAATTCAAATAAATAACATCACTTAGAACTTAAAGATACATTTTTATATACCAACTATGTTGTATTGCATACAACAAAAAAATAGAATGTCTATATAAAGCAGGTTTAAACGATGTCGATTCAGCGTGTGCTGAGGAATTTGTTTACGTTTTAATATTAGCTTCGTTTTTATTTTTTTTTTATTTTTTTGTTGTTTTTTTTTTAATTGTCATTCTGTTTGTAAAGTAAAATATCAATTCTGAATTTCCAACATATTATTTTTGGCAGCGTGTGCTGTCCAGTAAATGAATTACATTTTTGCTTTTTTCATGTGTACATATATATAGTTTTGATTTAAATAAATAACATCCCTTTGAACGTAAAGTAATGTTGTATTACATAAAAGAAATAGAATGTTTTTACATATTCTTTTAAACAATGTCGATTCAGCGTGTGCTGAGAATTTTGTTTACGTTTTATAGGTACCACCAAACCGTTTAGGCCATCTTGAATAAAATGGAAATAGATATTTCCGAACTTTGTTTATCAAAAATCTCGTAAAAAAAAAGATCGTACAGGGTTGTTACAAAGAAAAATAGTTAATTCAAAGATCAAATTATCCGATTGGGAAAAATTACATCGTTATCTTAAAAAATAAACAAACCTATCCATATTACGTGCGAAAGGGTAATTTTCAGGCCGCGATTTAGAGAGAAAGAAATACATGTTATTACCCTCTTACGGTTATGCATCTAAGTACGGATGGATATAACGGACAAATTTTTTAGCCAAATTATTTCTATTAAAATGAATAAAATCTTTAAAAACTTTAATATTACAATTTAAAATGAATAAAATCTTTAAAAACTTTAATATTACAATTTACTATGAATAAAAACTTGAAAAATTTAATCTTAAAATTTCGCAGTGAAATTGACGTTAAAAAATGTCTTCGGTTTTAGTATTAATTATTAAAATCGAAAATAAAATGAAAATTTGAATATTTTTTCTAAGAGAAAAACTGATAAAACAATCATTCAATATATTATTTTTATTCTAATTGGTCGTAAAAGATAAATAAATTAATTTTTTACGCTCAGAAAAACAAACTTTAGTTACCGAGAAGCGTCTCGTCATATGTCAGTTTTGCTCTCCCGTATATTCTAAGAATCACACATTACTATTCAACAATAAAAATTACAAATTCTTTTAAAAATATTAATCGAGCACGGATCGGACCAACTTTTAGTTCACCTGAATTCTAAAATTCATGTTTTTAAATATCCGTGAAAAATTCGATTTTTTTCCACAGAAAAAATTTTTTAAATTTATTTCACGCAGAAAATAAAAATATTTAATCACACAAAAGATTGAAAATCTCGTAAAAATTAATTTCTTAAAAAAAAATTTTTTTTTTTGACAATTTAATAGAATATAGTACATACCAATTACATGCACAAAAAAAAAGTTTTCAAATATTGATATTATGAAATTTTTTTGCACTTTTTATTTCCGATTTCATTAATTTTTCCTTAAAAAACTATAGTTCGGTACGTTATACAATTTCATTGATATAGTTATTCAGCCTCTTATCTTTATAGAAAAAAAAGTACCAATTTTTTTCCACGTCATTTTTTTATCTCATAAAATAAAATAGGGGGGTGTCATAGACCTCGTAAAAAATATTTCCCCTAATATATTTTAGAAAAATACTATTTCAGATGTATTTACATCCAATGATAAACATTTATGGAAATTTTCGTCAAAATCGGACCATTAATTGATTTTTCATAGAATTTTAAAAAATCCTCTTATCGTAACTTGTTTCTAGCTACGTTAAATTTCAGTTGATTTAACAGTGCAAAAATGAAAACATTGTTTTTCAATCATAATTTTCATTATTTTCGTATGCTGATAAAAAATTTTAAAAATCATCAGGAGTTTGTTTAATGTTTTTTCTTTCGAATGAAAAATTTTTTTTAAGAAAATATTAATTTTTCTGCAAGTTTCATTGTGTTAAATGTAGGGGGGTAAATTGCACAGGGTCAAATTGGTGGTACCTAACGTTTTAATATTAGCTTGTAAGTTTGTTTTATTCTTCAAAATTGCCATTCTGTTTCCAAAGTAAATTGTCTATTCTGAATTTCCAACATATTGTTTTTGGCAGCGTGTGCAGTCCAGTAAATACATTACATTTTTGCCTTTTCATTTTAATACAGCATGTGTACACATATATACCACAAAATACATCTATAGGATCATTGAGGGGGTGTCCTCAGCGATGTTGTATCCCTGGGATCACTGGAAATTTCTGGTCTTTCAACATCAGATTTCCTCCCACAGGGGACCAATGGGGCTGATCAAATCCCGACTCTCCCCCCTCAGCAACTGGCTTTCACTAACCTCGCCTCCTATTGACCATAGCTTTATGGTACTGGTCATATGATCCCCAACCAATGGCAATGGAGTTATTCTTATATATGTTTCCTTAATTCTAATAATCGAGTTTGATCTCACTACCAGAAGAACAGGCTGTGGTAAGTTTGTCTTCTCTCTTTTTACCTTTCCTACACCCCCTCTTTGTTCTTTTTAAATTTAACCAATTTATTTTTATTTACAAGAGAGGGATTTACTTTTTTCTTTTCCAATCATCTTGCATATTCTAAAGATAAATGATTAAAAATAAGTTCTACTCATTCAAATATACGAAAAAAAAAAAAAAATAGTATTAATTTAAATAAATAACATCATTTTGAATTTAAAAATACATTTTTATGTTGTATTACATAAAAGAAATAGAATGCCTATATTTATATTCTTTTAAACAATATCGGAGAATTTTGTTTAATGTTTTAATATTAGCTTGTAAGTTCGGGTTTTTTTTCTAAAATTAACATTCTGTTCCTAAAGTAAAATATCTATTCTGAATTTCCAACATATTGTTTTTGGCAGCGTGTGCTGTCCAGTAAATGAATTATATTTTTGCCTCTGTAATTGGATTCGTTGTAAATTTTTAAAGATCTTTCTTGCTGTAAAGCTAATGAATGAATTGGTTGATCTGAGATGTTTGCAGCAAAGGTTGTTCTTAATGTTATATGCTTGGTAAAATTTAGTGGATTTTATTGTTTATTTCTTTGTATTTTAGGGATGAGGCTTGATGATTAGTATTATTTGTATTATTTTGACTATTGTCCTCATCTTCATTGTTATCTGTACAACGTTTCGGTCGATATGCCCTCCGGCCTTCTTCGAGTATTTCTTGTCGGACTCGGGAACTATCTCGGACTCGGAAACCTTCTTTTTGAACTCGGGAACCTTCTTGTCGTAGTCGGGAACCTTCTTGTCGTAATCGGGAGCCATCACGGAACTTTGAACCTAATCCTTTATTCAGTCCACGGGGGTATCCTGTTCTCATTCTGCTAACCATAGCTGGGGTAGAAGCGTTAAGCTGTGTTAATTATTATTATATGTTACTGCTGCCCTTGACCAGAATTGAACCTGCACTCTAGAGATAACAGTCACTTGGAACGGTTATAAATAAATAAATAAATAAAATAAGAAATAAAAATAAAAATAAAAATAAAATAAATAAATAAAAACATACATATATATGTGTGTGTATATATGAACTGAACAAATAAATGAGTTGGTAATAAAGACATCTAAACAAGGTTAAGATACGAAGTATTTACGCAATTTATGAATGAACTTATTTCAGAGTAAATCAGTTTAAGCCAAAAGAGCGTAGATAAATAACGATCACTAAACAGTAAATAAGAATTGAACATATCTAAGCGTATGCGATTTAAATATGAAATTTGTTAGATTTATGCAATAGATAATAATAACAATAATAAAACAATTCAACAATAACAACAATAATAATGAAGAAATAGATTTTTTTTTAAAAAAGAGAAGAAAAAGAAATCATCACTTCCCTTGTTTACTTTTCAAAAACGGTAGAAATGTTAAGCTTTCTTAGAGCACAAAAAAAAGACGTCCGATCAGATCGACTGTAGCGTTCATAAGAGAACTGTCTTAACCTAACTCCTTTATCCACTAGGCCATGTGTTCAGTTGGATACATCGTAGGGCACATCGGCCGAAACGTTGTACAGATAACAAAGAAGATGAGGACAATAGCCCGAATAATACAATTAATACTATTCTTATTGATTACTTTATTATGTTGTATGTTGTTGATTACTATCATTTCTCTAAGGTTATTTTTTCGACGATAGCTTCTTGAAAATATCTTTAAAGTTAAGTTTCTACTTGCAAACTTTTTCAACCGTTCGTGATTATTGGAGTGGGAGAGGTGAATACGATTCATCTTCACTTTTGATTTTATGTTGTTGTTGATTGATTTTAACGGCATATCAGCCCGTCTGGGGTTATGTCATGCCTAACGGTTAGGAAGTTATACATATCGTGTATTTATATTTATACTTTTTAGTAATTGGTTTTAAAAATGTGTTAGCATTATTGGGGATTATGTCGTATGGTATTGATTTGTTTCATGTCTATATTCTATGGTATAATTTTATTTCTCTCAAAAAAGAGATAATATTCCCCATGTTGACATTTTCAAACAGATCTTTCATATTGTTTACTTTAAAATAACGGTTTCTGATGTGAGCAAGAAACTTGCATTCAATGAATAAGTGTTTATCTGTCAAAGGTGTTTGACATGTTCCACATTGTGGTTGTTGTTCTTGTTTGAGTATATTAGAGTGCGTTAGTCTTGTATGACCAATGCGTAATCGGGACACAATTACTTGTTCCTTTCTAGACTTCCTTAAAGTTGGTCTCCAGTCTCCCAAAGTTTGTTTGATTAGAAAGAGTTTATTGTGGATGTTGTTATTCCTGTGTTGTTGCCATTTTGTATGAAGGAATCTATTGATTTTAGGTTTCAAATCAGTATATGGTATCTTAAAATTGTTGGGGATCAAATCTAGGTATCCTGCCTCGAAGTAGAAATGATTTTACTTATCTGGTTTTTCAATTAAAATATGGGAATATCTCTGTTCCGTAAACTGCTGTTGTAGCTTATTGTCTTGTCTTTTCAGTTTGTTACTGTCTATTTTGAAACGGAGATTAACAGGTTTGAATTCAGAGTTTTACTTTTCCTATACCGGTTACCATAAACATATTAAAGAGCCCAGTACATAATTATCAATCCCTCCGCTCGAGCAGGATGTGACACAACGTCAATTTTTTGGCGGAGATTAACAGGTTTGAATTCCGATTTTTTCTTCTCCAAGACCGGTTGTCATATAATGCTTAAAGAGCCCAGTACAAATTTACTAACTCCTCCGCTCGAGCAGGATGTGACACAAGGTCAATTTTTAAGCGGAGTTAAACAGGTTTGAATTCAGATTTTTCCTTCTCCTATACCAGTTTCATAACCAAGATTAAAGAGCCCAGTTTTCCCTGCTATGTACCCATAGCTGAAAGGAGCGCAAGTGGGTGCTTATCTTGCCTAAGGGTATTGGCGCTGTGTGAAATGGAGACAGCCTCGTCTAGGGTTTGAACTCAGGGTTGACGAGTCCATCTCCGACGAGTGTAGCCATTAAAACACGCACCTACAAACTGTCTTCCTTTTTACCCATAGCTGTAAGGAGAGCAGGGGGATGCATACCTTTCCTAAGGGTATTAGCGCTATGTAAAACATTGAGGGTCTCATCTAGAAATTTAAATCGGGTAGACGAGTCCATCTCCTAAGACTCTAACCATTACACCATGCTCCTCCATGCACTACTTACCCATAGATCGAAGGGGAATAGTTGAATTCATACCTTTCCCAATGGTATTAGCGCTATGTGAAATTCTTCTCGCCTCATGAAGGATTTGAACTCGTGTTGCCGTATTCTTTTATATATTAGCTGATCTAGCAGTGCTGTGATCTAGATGGTTTTAATCCTGCTTCTGAATTATAGTTCTTAGTCTCTGTTCCATGTCAATTTATAGATGGGACCCCAAACAGTGGCTGACGGTCTTAGTGTCCTGGATATTACGGTAAACTGTATCTAGTGATGAAGTTACAATTCTGGGACTTTGGGAAATGTGGAGTACTCTTTTATTGCCGTTACTCACAGGTCCACTTTGACCCAGAGTTGTAGTAGTTGTTACGGTCCTATATATGCGGTAAATCGAATGAACAAAGAGTATACTACGATGAGGAATTATAAATAATTTCTCTAATGCAACGATACCGATTTTTTTTTGTTATTTAATTTTCCTCTAACGACCTTGATTGAACTCATATAAAAAAAAAAAGATTTTCCCTGTCATAATTCACGTTTTTGAATGCAATTCCCTAACCCCTTGGTATAGAAATAACTCCAGATGGATTGATATGCTATTAAAATCAACAAAACCACAAGTAAGCATTTACCCAATCCGTTCCCGATGGACAGGAGGGGATACAATGTCACAAATATGAGGCATCTAGCGAGGATTGAACTCACTATTCAGTAGTACTAGATCTGCGAGACTAGATTGCTACGCTTTACATCATGATGATATTCCCAACAAGAAGGATAAACATTATTGGTCACAAGACGTTATATTTATTTTATTGCAACACGTCCTATACAAAAAGAAAAAGAAAATGTTGGTTGAATAATAATTATGATACTAGTAAACTTAAGTTCTGTAATACTTAATAATAATAACAATAATAATAATTCAGTGAATGTTGTTAAAAGGAAAGGCAAACAGTAAGAACTTTATTGATTCCAAGAAAATTTTCAGAAGACACAAAATTACTCGCTTCCTGAGATAAAGAAAGAAGGGCCCCCAAAAATCCCAAGTTTAACTTTTCTTTAACCCACTTTAAAATATTTACTTGTAATGTTTTTATTTTATTTTGTTGTAATTATAACCGATTTATTTTTCTACTTAAAAATCAGAGGATCTAGAATTTAAAAAAATATTCAAGTATTCTTACATGTGTTTTAAAATATCAACTGTATTCAAATGATTTTAATAACCATATTTTAAAAGAAATGATTTCAATTCTGGCTGTAGGTAGCTTACAAAATGTTCTAGCCACACTGAAGAGACTTGATAAGTCGAAACACGTGTCTGTGGATGACCCTATATATATATATATATATATATATATATATATATACTAAATACAGTATTTATTTAACACCCTTTTATGGTGCACACAGTGAGGATCAAACATTAAAAATTAATTAAGCTATATAGTTATAGGTGAATGGTGTCACGTGTTTCCGTGATAAGCTGTAAGTGTTTTCAAAATGGCACATGTAATTAATAGGTATGAAGGGAATGCGACATTGTCCATACTGTATCCAATTGTTTGTAGGAAGTAACGACCGTTAAAGTTAATGTTAATGTGTATTTCATTAGTGTTGTAAGTAATTATATTATTATTATTATTATTATTATTATTATTATTATTATTATTATTTCGTCTTTTCGAGTTTTCAAATCAGCATTAGCTGATGCTCTTTCACTGGAGTCTGAGTGACAGCAAGTCTCCTCAGGTCTCCATGACTCTTCTGAGTATTCAGGGAGATTGCAGTAGTGCAGTGTTCTGAATGGTCTCAATCCTTCCTCTGATTTCTACACTTTCCAAACCCTTTTCCAATCCTTTTGGGACCGTTCCAAGTGCACCAACTACAATTGGTATCACTTTGACTTTCATATTCCATAACTTTTTCAGTTCTCTGGCAAGGTCCAGGTATTTGTCCATCTTTTCGTTTTCCTTCATCTTCACCCTGGAATCTGCTGGAACTGCAAAATCCACCAGTTGACAAGATCTTTCTTTTTTGTTAATCAACACTAGGTCTGGTCTCCTTGCTACGATAAGTTGATCCGTCTTTATCTCAAAGTCCCAGAGAATTTTATGCGTTTCCTTCTCAAGAACATATTCTGGTTTATGTATATACCATTTTGTTGTATGGTCAAAATTTAATTTTTTGCATAATTCCTAGTGGATCACCCTCCTAACACAGTCGTGCCTAGCTTTGTATTTCCACTGTGCTAGTTTGCTACATTCACATAGTTAATACATGATTTTCAGTTTCATTTCTGTCACCGCACAGTTTACATATACTGTTTTGTTGCGTCCTATCAATTTTTGCTTTGATATAGTATGTTATTATTATTATTATTATTATTATTATTATTATTATGTATACGTTTGGTGAATTATTTGTTACCGCTGGTTTCAAATCGTCAGACAAATCGCCTTGTAATTGAAATGCAAATTAATGTCCATTATCAATAGCGTTCTCGCTTTATTCAACCGCGTGTCATCCGTGAGTGTGCATGATGTTAAAATTGACACTAGGAAAATTATCTGCTTTTAAGGTGGTTGATTGTGTGTGGCTATTGATATATATATATGTACATACACACACACACACACACACACACACACACACTGTTGGCAACCTTCCGTCTATTTAAGACGATGGCGTAGTGTCCATTTTTTACCTACAGCTACGTGATTGGCTGAACAGACCTATCCTTTAATGGCAGCCTCTGGTACAGTGATTGCAAACAAAAGGTGACGCTTTCTGTAGGTGTTGGGAGTGCTTTTGTCTCTCCTTCCTTTTA
>CM042177.1:1992833-2022833 GCA_023376005.1 Doryteuthis pealeii
ACCATTATATTCTTTGAACTGTTGAACTTTTTTTTTTCCTTTTTTTTTGTTATTATTATTATTGTTACTATATCAAGCAATGGGAATACTTGAACACGAGTTTGCTGCCATCATATATATATATATATATATATATATATATATATATATATATATATATATCCATTCTATACTTTCGTTCCTTTATTTATTTTTCAACATACCGTCGGATTCACTTCCCGTTTCATTTTATATATATATATATACCGGCGATAAGTTTACATGGCTTGAATTTACTACTGGTAAGTTTACAAACGAAGAATTGACTGCTATTATTTTACTTACAATTAATGATACACTTTTCTTACTCAGCAATATCGTATTGGTAATATGAAAAACCTTACATACCTATATACCACAGGTAATATTTATCTCCATTTACCTACTTAGCTACCCACCTACGGCAAATGTTATTTCAGAATCTGTAGAATGCACATAGTCTCCCACAATATCTCCTCCCAGGGTACCATTAAATTATCTAACTTTGTCAGGGTAGATGCAGGAGGGCTCACAAGATATATCTATCAGTCTCACATATTCTCCGACAATAGCCGGTGTAGACAGCCTTGCGCGCCGATTAAAAAATAGTATCTATCAATATATCAATCTATCTATCTCTCTCTCTCTCTCTCTATATATATATATATATATATATATGTGTGTGTGTGTGTGTGTGTGTGTGTGTGTGTGTGTCTATCTCTATGTGTAACAACGTTTTTTGAATGGTTTTAGGGCATCACCAATTCATAAAATGGAACGCTAATTATGATAATAGAACGCAAGGAAATTTTATATACATTTTTTCAATTCATTTTTTATTTGAAAATAACTTTCTGAATGAACCATCACAACATGATAGCATCGCTGTTTAGCCTCGGTCTGATAATAGTTTAATAAAAAAAAATTCAAAATTTTCCAACGTTGACATACTATCATTCATAATTAAATGCTCCCTCCGAACATCTGTTTTATATGTTTGTATACGTATATTAACCACATATAGCTTTTACTATTAACTATTTACTACTGTAAAGCAGAAAAATACATTTCGTTTTTTTTATTCAACAGAACTTTTGAGTTATTAGCATTATTTCCATATATAGGCCATGCCATCTCTCTCTCTCTCTCTCTCTCTCTCTCTCTCTCTCTATATATATATATATATATATATATATATATATATATATATATATATATATATATATATATAGGCCCCCTCTGATCAATCGGTTGGTCACGTCAAGCCCTAGCACCTATATGATTGCCCCAACCCTATTGCCTATGGGTGCTAGAAGGCGGTGACTGAGGGTCTACATGTCCTGGGAATGACGTTAAACTCTATCTGATGGTGAGGTTCCAGTTTTCACCATTGCTCCCTTGTCCACTCTGACCTGGAGTGGTAGTACCTGTTAGGGTCCCATCTATGGGTTAAATAGAAAAATGTATTTATAAAAAAATTGTATTATCCATTAATAATTGATTTATTTCAAAACTTTATCGGCGTTAAATGACCCACTGAGGTTGATATGCCGTAAAACAAAACAAACCAAACCAAACCAAATCTTTCCTCCCTCTCTCACTTTTCTCTCTCTCTCTCTCTCTCTCTCTCTATATTATATATATATATATATATAATATATATATATATATATATATATTATATAAATATATCAATGTGTATGGTTGGCACTGTTATACTTGAAGAGGCAATAGTGATCCAACGTACAGTATTATTGGAAGGATGCTCAATATTTGTGGAAAACGTTGATAGATAGATAAATAAATATTTTAGTATATATTTATTTGCTTGGAAACAAGTTTGCTGCTATTGTCATGTAAGCTTTATTGTTTAAGCGGAGCAATCCTTGGGCAGCGAAATATAATCAAAAATGTTTCGCTCTCTGACGATTGCTTCGTGTAAACAATTAAGCTTACATATCATAAAACTTGTTCCTATGCAAATAAATAAATAAATATATATATATATATATATATATATATAATATATATATATATATATTATTATATAAACATTTTTTTGTGATGAAACAAAGAATTACAGTGCTCAACCTCAAATTGTGAGAGCTGATTGTTTTAAATAAATACTTATTATAGACAGCTACCCAGTTGTCTTGCTAGGTCGCAATCATCAGGCTGTCAAATTAGATCTCATGGTGTTTTTTTTTTTGTTTAAAAAAAAACAAAAAACAAAAATGTTATTATCTAGACTCATTTCGTTTCTGTTTTTTTTTTTCAGACAATCTAAATTGATTTCTTTTCATTTTGTGCCGTTTTGGCTTAACTATAAATATATATATATATATATATATATATATATATATATATTATATATATATAGGAAATAAGAAGAGAAATTATAACCACACAAATAAAAAAACATAAGCACGTCATTTCTGAAAATACACTCTGATGATGAAGCTCTTGCTTTGAAATCGATTCGACATATAAAACATCTTTTTGTCTTTATTTTTTACGCATTGTATTGCCTTCGAATTTTATTATTTTATATATATATAAATAAAATAAAAATACCACTCTGATGAAGGTGGCAAAATCTCTGTGTACGGAATATTTTATACATTTTTCCTGTTATTATCATTATCATCATTTCAACTCCATCTGATTATTTTAATAATAATAATAATAACGTAAAAGCGTATAAATTTTGATAAACAGACCGAAACACATGTGTAAGTGATATCGATTAAAAGTGATATCGATAAAATTCATTTTTATCCATCTACATTTATTTTCTTTACTCATTTTTCTCATATATATATATATATTAAACACATTTTTGGTACAGTAAAACTTATAAGAAGTAAAGTAAAGTCGTCGGGGTGGCCTAATGTCGGTATCAGCCATGCAGCGAGGGAGTCTATCCCCTTTTCACTAGCGCTAGACCGAGGAGATTATTTTAGTATCTGAGATGGAGCGCCACACCTACCATCAGCTCCTTACTTTACCGCACAGATCCCTGTGCTACTCATACGCTGAGTTGGCGAGGTCGGGTATCGAACTAGGAACCTTGTGGTTTCTAGCCGAATGCTCTACCGACTGAGCTAACCCGATATAAACAAATTTTTGGTACAGGAAAACTTATAGAGTACTAAAATTAGAGGAATCATATGTATTTTAGGAGATCATACAAGTTACGAGATGGTAATATTTTATTACGAAAATAAAATATAAATAAGGGGGGTATGAAAAACACGAAGGCCTTTTCGACCGGTTCTTTTTTTCAAGTATAATCACCGGTGACAAATAAAAGTCAGATTGTATAAGAAATATTCTTTAGGGACGAATGGGGTGAGCCAGAAGGGGACAAATTATATATATATATATATATATATATAATATATATATATATATTATATAATAGTATATATAAACAGGTTTTGGTTGAATACCGCGGAATGTTCTTCTTGATGATTTGTAATTGCCTATGTTCAAGCCAGGTGTATTTTATTTTTATATAGAAATGCATAACAAATTATTCTACATGCAACAAATTATTCTACTATAGAAATGCATAACAAATTATTCTACTATAGAAATTCTGCAATTATTTTACCATAGAATTCATTGCAAATTATTTTTTACTATAGAAATGCATTAACAAAGTTTATACAATTCATGATAACTCCAGTTGGATTTATTGAAACTTTCAGTCACCACAGATATACTCTAGAGTTAAAACAGCAATACTAAAGTATATATAACCCTTTATTCCAGATTATTTTACTATTGAAATACATTGCAAATTATTTTTCACATAGAAATACATAAAGCAAAAAAAAAAAAAGTAAAGTCGTCGGGTTGTCCTAAAGTCGGTATCGAGGGAGTCTATCCCTTTTCACTAGTGCTAGACCAAGGACACCATGCTCCCTGGTCCACTCTGACCCTGAGTGGTAGTACCTGTTAGGGTCCCATCTATGGGTTAAATAGAAAAATGTATTTATAAAAAAATTGTATTATCCATTAAGAATTGATTTATTTCAAAACTTTATCGGCATTAAATGACCCACTGAGGTTGATATGCCGTAAAACAAAACAAATAGAAATAGACCAAGGAGATTGATTTTGTGTCTATGGTGGAGCGCCACACCTACCATCAGCTCCTTACTTTACCGCACAGATCACTATGCTACTTATACCCTGGGTTGACGAGCGCCGGTATCGAACTAAGAACCTTGCGGTTTCTAGCCGAACGCTCTACCCACTGAGCTAACACGGCCCTTTAAAAAAAAAAAAAATATATTTAAACAGGTTTGGTTGAAGCTATATGTATTTTTCTTAAATCAGAGCCTAAATGGTAGTGAAAATGCCTTATATTCATATACTAAACACTTCGACCACGTCCATGATTAGTCCAGGTGTATTATTTATTGTAGTAGTTGTTTGATTTCTACAGTGCAATGTTTATTCAACTTGGTGAGTTTATTGTGTGTTTTGTGGACACAGGTATATTCAGTAAGGTGGGTTTATTGTGGGTTGCTATGGTTAGTTCTTTAATCATCAATGATGTCTGATATTATTGGTGTCGGTGTTGAATGCTATTTTATTTGTGTTAAGTTTTTATTTTTGATACAAATTTCTTTTAGGATTTGTAGGCGTTTTTTATTGTTACTTTTATGAAGGATCTTAGAATTATTGGTAGGGAAATATCTTATGGTTCTCGCCTTCATTTAATATAGCTATAAAAATATGTTGGAAAATGACTTTTTCGAAATATCAAAAAGGTATTTTACATCTAATAACGAGCTATATATTTTATTATAATGGAGATTGTGGGTTTGTCTGTCTGTAACCGAAACTATATTACTATACAAGTCACAATTCATTTAGTTATTTACATCATATTCTCCATGATTTTATTTTTATTTAAACCTGAATTATTAATAAAATTGTTTTACATTACTTACACTGTTGACCATATCTACATACTAATAACATGCAATTGTATTTATATATACAACAAAAAAGAGGTTTACAGTGTGAATGGGAAGGGTAATTTGCATATTGATCTTAAAAAATTGATTTTAATAAATATATGCTTAGTATTATTGATTTCTAATTGTTTGGTTTTATCTTTTTGAATATGAGCAAAAATCTCTTCAATAAATCTTAAAAGAAATCCCTTAACAAGAAGAAATAACTGTAATATTATTCTTTACTTCCTATTTTAGCTAAACATTTTAATTGGGAAAATTTACCAATGACAGACGGGAGTAACGGAAAATGATGGAATAGTTAGTTTCAAAGTTGTTCTATTTTTCAATCATACCCCCTCTGTTCAAAATCTTTTTATCTGAATTTTTATTCAGTTTCATTAGCCTTTCTAATTTAATATGATATTTTATTATATTAAAACATAAATACTTGCACCCGGAGGGTGCATATATTTGCTAGTAATATCTAACAAAAACTCAGTTTCTCTGAATTCTTTAGATGCGGGTTAACAATTTTATCATTTGGATTATTCCAATTGGACACATGGCGCAGTGGATATTGGTGTTGAGGTAAGACAGTTCTAAGTGACAGTTGTGCTAAGCTGCAGGTTCAATCCTGATCAAGGGCAACAGTAACTTTTTCGAAATATTAAAAAGGTATCTTACCCATAATAACGAGCTATATCTAACAAAAAATTAGTTTTTCTGATTTTTTTAGATGCAGCTAGATAATTTGTATCATTTGGATTATTCAAATTGAACACATAGAATAGGGGATATAGCCATTAAGTTAAGACAGTTCTAAGTGACAGTTAAATTCTGGCTAATGGCGACAGTAAGTTGGAATAATAATCAATACAGCTTAACAGTTGTACCCAGTCATTGTTAGCAGAATTGTGGCTAACATGCTGCTGGAAACCCAATAGTAACAATGACACCTTAAATGTATTGTACACTATAACAAATAAACACACACACACACACACACACACACACACATATATATATATAATACTATATATATATATATATATATATATATATATATATATATATAAGAGAGATTTATCCAAAACTTGATAGTAAGGGATGATTCTATATGTGATTTCTAAGATCCACTGTACTAATTTGATGATCCAGTATGTATAAATACAGTGAATCATTAAATCACTAAAGAGAGCTCAATGTAAAATAACCTTTTAGATTATATACAGAGCAATATTTATCAAATAAAGGAAGGAAGAACTCAAATACAGTAATCCCATAATAAATTTATTTCGACGAAAATTAGGGCCCATATAATCTAAGTTGATTTAAAACCGGCTACCCAAATTTTCGTCTCATCTGATGAGATGAAATTTGGGGAGCCGGTTTAAATCAACTTAGATTTATATGGGCCCCAATTTTCGTCGAAATAAATTTATTATGGGATTACTGTATTGAGTTCTTCCTTCCTTTTATAAATATATATATATATAATTATATATATTATAATATATATACCAAAAACCCTCTGTACGAGCAGCCTCTCACCAGGCAAGCTTGGTAGGGTTACCGGTTTAATCGTCGATGACCCGACTATGAAACAGTCCTGGATTACATAGTACCTTTAGTGCTTTGAGCGACCTGACTACACATATATATATATACAGTGTGTTCGTTATAAATTTGGCAGTTTCATAAGGAAAGTGCTTGGTAACTACAAAATTTAATGGATTGTAAAGAAATTCAACAGGCACGGAAATCACTAGTGTCAATAAGTTTCCCTCAAAATAAGCGCCATTAGCGTCGATCACAGCCTCAATCCTACTCCGGAACCTGGAGCAAGCTAATGTTACCGTTTCCCTGGGTAGGGTCTCAAAAACTACCTTAATTCTATTGATTAACTGGGCTCTTGTAGTACTGGCACGGCGATTGGTGTCTTTCCCAACAGTGCCACATACATAATAATCCATGGGTTTAAGATCTGGGGAGTTCGGAGGCCAAACATTGCTACTGGTGTAAAATTTCACCAACAACCATTTTTAACTTTTAACTTTTCCCAGGTGGCCACATTGGGGGAGTCTTACCCCTATACAGAAGTGCAGTCAGTGTATTCCACAGCCGACAGGGCTAAGTTAAGATTGTAAACAGTGTTCTTAAAAAGATACAAGTGTGTGTGTGTATATATATATATATATATATATATATATATATATATATATATATAGAAAGCTGTGCTGTATTACCTTTTTTATAAATCTCTTCCCCCCATCAAATTTTTCTACTTTTTTTTTTAATTGTCTATAATGATATAATGAAACATTTTTTTAAATTGTCTATAATGATATAATGAAACATTTTTGAGTAATTGATATTTTTAAAAGCACCTGGGATAACTTCTTTTTTTTTAAGCATAAACCAACTACAAAGAAAGAAAATGCCTAAAAGAGGAAGTTAGGTTTACAGAAAGATTTAACTGATTAGCAAGTATAATATTTTCATCAAATTTTGAAAGAATAAGTAACATTTTTTTTAGGGGGTGGGTTGAGAAAGCCCTTAAATGAAAATTATTTTTCAATGAATTCATTTTATATTTGTTAGATTACCAAAAAACAAAAACAAAACAAAACAAAAAAACAGCAAGACAACCAGTCAATGAAGAGACTTCAAATAGATTATTGAAAAGAGGTTTATATTTTAATTTTTGTTGCTTTTGTTTGCCTTTAAGTTGAATTCATTTTTTTCCTTTTAAATTGAAGATTAAATTACAATTTTAAAAATCCTGCTGCCATACATATTACTTACTATTGGCTACCCTTGTTTTCCAGGGCTTGACTACAGTGCTTTAGAATTCCACATAAGCATCTGAGGGTCCTCCAACACTTTTTCTGTATATTTTCGAGGAATTATGATGTTCGAACGCAATCAGATCGTCTGTTATGTTGCTTTCTTCTAGCCACAGTCTCGTAGTCTCCATTGCAATTCTCCAGTTCATGACTGATTATTTTTTACAGTGTTCAGGGAGCAATGGGCAGCAACCATAATCCCCTTATTTTTGATGGCCGGTTGCAGAATCATCATGATACAAGTTCTCTTCCATGATTCATGTGGGTTCCAGTCATCTATTCAATCTGTCATATATAAATGGAGAAGGCCCCATGCTTTTAATGATACGTAGTGTGTGTCAATACCTCCAACCTACGGAGAAAAATAACCAAATATAAATATGTCAAATTTATTCCGAACACCCTATATATATATACATCAAGCAAAAATATAAATATTAATATATACTTTATTCAACAACGCTTCTAAAATAAACAAACATCCAAAAATCTTATTTCCTTCGCCGAAGAGCATAAAGCCCGGGTTTGTTATTGTTTACTCAGCGCCCCCTTGCCTCATATGGTAGAGACGTCCCAGTATGATTGACAGGTTAATTTCGCAGGAATTTCTCCGTGCTGTATGATGGCCGAAGCAGTATAGTTTCTGACTATCCTGTGGAAGTCCCGGTTTCGATTTCTGTCGGAGGGAAATCGTTAGTGTACATCGCTGATGAGACTTAATAAAAGTTGAAACAGTCTGTACGAGGTTCTACACACCGAGTAATTCTTTGCGAAATTCACTTGTCATTATTATCTTCTATTATTATCGAATTTGATGTGATATGCGCATTGTAATTGCCTTCAAGCAAAAATATAAATATTAATATATATATATATATATATATTTAAAAAAATGTTTTTTTTAAATTGGGCGTTATTATGAAGCATTAAAAATGTATAAATGAATGAACTCGATATTATGGATTCACTTATTTTTTAATTACTTTTTGTCATAAATTTTCAGGTTCGTTAGATACCCTTTGTCAAATGTTATTACTGTTTAACGGTTTCTTTGTCTCTGTTGTTATCGACAGTGGCAGCGTCTGTGAAATATTTGTAATAACGGAGAATTCCGATATCTGCGTTTAATCCCTTCACGTGCGTTTGTAATTTTAGAATCCATTTAGTTTCTGATTGTTTTCTTGATTGCGTTGTTGGAAATGCGTGTTCTAATAAGATGCATTTGAGGTGTATAAGGTTGTGTGATAAGGTGTTAAAATGAAGTGCTATTGTACTATGCGGGGATTTGAGATTTATAGTGGATTTGTGGTTATATATATATATATATATATATATATATATATATATATATATCTGTGCTCAGCATGGTTATGAGTACGTGGATGCGTGCCATCATGTCGTGAAGACGTGACTCCGGGAGGTAAACGTGTCCTCTATTATTCTGTGGATGCCGCTATACGACACACCAGGTTATAGTAGTGGCGCACTTATCATTGACAGGTTGATTTGACGAGTTTTGTGTTTGGCGTGCCGGTGGTCTAGGGGTAGTGTCTCTGACTCTGCGTTCTGGCTTCTCCTGTTCGATCTCTGTCGGAGCGGGGGGATCGAAAGTATACACTTCTGATGAAACGTAATTAGGTCGAAACAGCTGTCCAGTGTTCCACACGTCGCACGCGCTATTCGCCAAATTTGCTTGTCATGATTATTTCAATTATATATATATATATATATATATATATAAACAAATTTTTAGTACAGCTGAATTTGTATAATATTTTGAAAAATAGGGACATACTTTATTGATCAGCAAAAGATTTTTTTTTTAAATTCATTTTTCCGAAAGAGAAAAGAAAAAGAAACTTAAGGGCCCTTTCGACCGGTGCTTTGTAAAAGAAACGACCGGTAGATCGTTTAAAAGTCACGATGTAAATCAAATGGGTAAAAGAGAGATTGAATCAAGCAAATAGTGGGGTAACATCAAGGAAAAAAAAATTTTGGTAAATACCTTCAGGTTATCCCCACTTCATCAATAACATCCCCAGCAAAAATTACCAGGGAGTGCTTAAGGTGTCTCTTTCTGCACAAGGATGGGCAGTAAATAAGCATGGAGACTGCCTCGAGGACATTGAGGTGGTGGTTAGTCCTAGCCTTGTGCAGAATAGTAAATTGCTGATCACTGTAGTTTGTTCTACAGCTATTTAAATTACAAAGGTGGTCGCCGATGGCAGAGTCTTGTGCTTGGGAGAGCCCGGATATGGTTTTGGGGGAGGCTTCTTATACCCCTCGGGACATGTTGGTTAATACGGACGTTTATATATATATGTCTTGTTCAGGATCACCCGCAGCATTCTTGTGCAGCTCCCATCTCGTTTATTCTCTAGTCGCTTAGTTAGGGTCCAGGTGGTGCAGCCATACAGCAGTACTGATATGACAAAGGCCTGGAAGAACCGTCTCTTTAACTTTTCTGTGAGGTTGGATTTCCATATGATCGATAGTTTATTTATAGCGGCCCATGCTTTTCCTATACGTGCACTAACGTCATTTTCTGTGGAGGAGATGTTACTGCCTAAGTATCAAAATTAACAAGACATGGAAACAACACCCTACGAGAAAACAGCTATACGGCCACCTACCACATATCACACAAACCATCAAAGTAAGACGGACAAGACACGCGGGACACTGCTGGAGAAGCAAGGACGAACTCATAAGCGACGTCCTCCTGTGGAAGCCAGCACATGGACAAGCCAGCGTGGGCCGACCAGCAAAAACGTACATTGATCAGCTCTGTGCGGATGCAGGATGCTGCATAGAGGACCTCCCGAAAATGATGAGCGATAGGGACGGATGGAGAGAAATTGTCATGGATATCCGCGCTGAAAGCGCGACATGATGATGATGATGATGATGATGATGATATATATATATACGGACGTGAAAAACTTTACATATAAATGTTTACTCCTTCAATGATATTTACCAATAACACCACGGATTTACCTATAAAAGTGGGCTACTTATTTTACAGTTGGATTGTATTACAAATAATTTTGATATTTATATACACTTTTTATACAAATTTACACTTTTTTAAATTACTCTACACTAGACTTTTTTGAGTCTTATTTTATAACTATAATGCTTCTGATTATTTTTAAAATTAAAAATAAGGTTCATTTTATTTTTAAATAAAATTCATTTTATTTTTAATATAAACAGCGCATTTTTTTTATTAATTCCAACGTTTGACTAGCAGCGTTCTGTTTTTTGCTAACGGTCATATATATATATATATATATATATATATATATATTATATATATATATATAGACCGTTGTTTCGATTTCTGTCGGAGGGAAATCGTTAGTATACCGCTGATGAGACTTAATAAAGTCGAAACAGTCTTTACGGTATTCTACACATCGAGCCATCCTTTGCTGGGATTACACTTGTCAAGTTCATTCTCTATAAGAAAAAGTATCGAATTTTATGCGATACATGCGTTGTAAGTGCCTTCAAGTAAAAATTTAATATATACTTTATTCAGCAACGTTTCTAAATAAACAAACATCCACAAATCTTATTCACTTCGCCGAAGGGCATACGGTCTGTTTGTTGTTATTATTCTCTCAATAACGCCCCGTTACCTATTATGGTAGAGGCGTGTAGTATCACTTGACAAGCTTAATTTCGCTAGGATGGTCAGCTGTGTACTGTGGTCGAGGCGATAAAAGTGTTTCACTAGTGTTTCACTGTGTCTGCTGAAGTCCCGGTTTCGATTTCTGTCGGAGGGAAATCGTTAGTATATACCGCTGATGAGACTTAATAAAGTCGAAACAGTCTGTACGGTATTCTACACATCGAGCCATCCTTTGCTGGGATTACACTTGTCAAGTTCATTCTCTATAAGAAAAAGTATCGAATTTTATGCGATACATGCGTTGTAAGTGCCTTCAAGTAAAAATTTAATATATAATATATATATATATATATATATATATATGACAGACACACAGGCTCCTTCATATTATTGATATAGATGATGACCATATTTCTCATATAATTCTCTCATCTATTCAAGTTGGCCAGACGGTATTATTGCTTTTGGCGTTAATTTAATTGATCTCTGTTGCCGATAGCATCTTGAAAAGTAAATTCGTCCACTCTCTGATCAAGGAAGTTCTTCTACCGGTAGATGACTCACCTTATTATTTGGGTGGGGTGGGGGTTACTGAAAAATATATATATATATATATATATATATATAATGGTATATATATATTATATAATATATATATATATATATATATATATATATCCAGAATGCCTAGCGACCCTCCTTTAAGCCTCCGCACACAACGTCTGCAACTAGGCGAGCTTTTTGTTCATTGACCGTAAAGACGAACAAAATGATTTTTATCTTCTCTCAAACGATCAGCAGCAGAAACATCCTCCACCCCCGCCAACACCTCACCGACACCCACCCACCCCTCCTCGCATCATCGGCAAAATCGATCACCGAAATATTATTTCGATTTCACATTGATTAAACCCACATCAATGACTCAAATACCGGATAAGTTTCCTTCATTCAGAGCAAAAGCAAAATCAATTTTATAGCATTACTACCGACGGGGGTGGCTCGCGGACGTACGTGCTCCTGTTCACGATGCACCCTCCCGCGGACGTACACTATTCGACAAGAAAAAAGGATGGGCAGTCTCAGTGGTGCAGTGGTTAACATATTGGACTGCGATATCGTAGTAAGTAAAAGAGCTTACGAAAATAAATAAGATAGAATAAAAGTGTTACATAATCATTAGATACCTAATGATTATGACAATAGTGTAGAAATCATATTAGTGCAGCTGATGGCCTGGAGAGTGAGTGACAGCGTTTGACCTCACTCTGACCTTGCGTTCTGGGGATGATCGTGAGAACAGGAAGGCGATAGAAGCCCCTTCCGGTTTAAGGAGTAAGCAACTCAGTTAATTACAGTTAGAAGTTAGAAGCCAAGCTAGCAAGATGTAAGGATCCGTCTTCGCATTGTCTGGTCTGGGGGTTTATGGAATAAAGTAACATCATCGTAAATCGAAGTGTTGTTGTTATTACTAAAAGCTAACAATAGCACAGGGCTTCTGATAAGCAGTGATCCCCGACAGAGACCAGACCCGGAATCCCAAGAAGACCAGACCATTAGAAGATATACCAGATCCGGCCAGAAGAATAGACGACAGAGTACGACGTAAAAAGGTATATAACATATAGATATTTAGTGCCGGTAAAGAGGTATGCAACAAAAGTTTTTCAAATGATTTCTTTATTCCATTGTTGGATTTCATGGCATTCAAACCTGTTGTATACCCTTTCTTTACTTCTAGTATTCTTCTGCTCATCTTTGGTATCTTACGTTCTTCTTCTAGCGTCTGGACTCTATTTCTCTGTTCTTGCTGGTTGGTCGTCCTTGATTCATTTCTTCTTCTAGGTCAGTCTTGTTGCCAAGACATTCATCCACCACAAAACCATATTATTTATTTAAACCTTTATTTACTTAACTAACATTTTCATCTAACACAACGCGCGTGTGCAGTGAGTCCAGCTAAAGCAGATATATCTTATCTGCCTGACGTCCAAGCTGAAACTGAGAGCCAACCAGGTCCCACGTGACTTCACGTATTTCACGGTCTTTCTGTAATATTCCATGGAAAGTCCCGCTTGTGATATGAAAAGGGGCCATCCCTTCAGAAATACAGGGGGTTGACAATAATCTATGCATAGAATATGTAACAAAACCTAGGTTAATCTTAATACAATCACTGCTATTCACACAGTAGCATTGCAACCAACAAATCTTTAATCAGATGATGATTTGGGTTCAGACATAGTTTCGGGGCCAAAGCATCATTACCACTAACCCAGAGCGCCCCAGCAGTATTTCACGATACCACATGTTGAACTGGTATATCATAGTAAGTAAAACAGATTACCGGAACAAATAATATTGAATGAAAGTTTTTCGAATGATTTCTTTATTTCACTAATAAAAGCTCTAACGAAGTGTTCTTGTGATCATGCGGAGTACACTATATAAAAAAAAGATGGACAGTCTCATTGGCGCAGTGGCTAACATATTGGACTGCGATATCGTAGTAAGAAAAACAGCTTACGAAAATAAATAATATTGAATCAAAGTTTTCTTTATTCCATTGTTAAAAGCTCTAGCGAAGTGTTGTTGTGGCCGTAGTGTTGTGGCTAACGCTCTGAACTAGATATTTGTGTAGACTGACCAGTATTCAACTGAGTTGCAAGCTGAATCTGCTTCTGAGTATTCAGATTTAGTAAGTGATTTAAATAGCAGTTTGGGCTATTCTACTTTGTGGAATGGTCAAGTCTATTTCCAGGATTTTTATTGGTTGTGGTTTTAATGTGTATATTCTGATCCATATATACCGAACACTTGACCATGTCCTCTCAATCAATTTTATAGCATCAATAGCAACGGGCGTGGCTCGCAGACGTACGTGCCAATTTTCATGTCGCACCTTCCCGTGGATGTACTTATTGGACAAAAAAGGATGAGCAATCTCAATGGCACAGTGGCTAACATGCTGATATGTATTACTAAAGCGTAGGAAGCGTGTGGTGTAATGGTTAAAGTCATGGGAAATGGACTCGTCGCCCCGAGTTCAAATCCTGGACGTGGTAATTGCATTTCACTTAGCGCTAATACCCTTGGGAAAGGTATGAATCCTACTCTCCCTCCAGCTATGGGTAAATTGCAGGTCAGACTGGGTTCTTTAACCATGGCTAGGTAACCGGTATAGGAGAAGGAAAACTCTGAATTCAAACCAGTTAAACTCCACTTAAGAAATTGACCTTGTGTCGTATCCTGCTCGTGCGGAGGAGTTGGTAAATATATATATGTATTACTAAATGTTTGATTATAATTGTAACAGGGCAATAGGGTTTGGAAAATCATATAGGTGCTAGGGCTTGACGTGACCAGCCAATTGATCGGAGGGGGCCTCTCCGACCACCCAAGAAAGGGTTAAAGTGGAGTATTGCAAGTATTGCTCAGCCACCTGGGTTCTGTCCGTAAGCATCACGAGTCGCCACCCACGGCCAACAGCTGGTCCCATTGGGGGAGTCTTACCCCTCTAGAGGTGCAGTCGGTGCATTCTAATGCCCAAGCCGACAGGGTGGCATAAAAGAAGAAAGGGCCGCAAGAGAAATGTTACATAATTGTTAGATACCTAATATTTATGGCAATAGTCTAGAAATCAAAATGACCGTTATAAGCTACAGCCCACGGCCTTGAAGGATGAGTGACAAGGCTTGACCTCAGTCCTAACCTTCCGGTGGATACCGTGAGAACCGGTAGAGAGGGCCCTCTCTTCCGGTTTAGATAGTAAGTAAGTTTCAGTCAGTTAGCAAGTAGGAGCCGAGCTCGTAGGATGTAAGTCTCACCGGCGCAGATGTCAGGGTTGGGGATTTCAAAATAAAGCAACATCAACGTAAATCGAAGTCTTGTGTTTATTACCTAAAAACTAACAATGACACAGGACTTCTGATAAGGAGAAATCCCTAACAGAAACCAGACCCAAAGTCCCCAAGAAAGTCTACACCTTAGAAAAGACCAGACCAAGATAGACGATCAGAATAGCAAAGCCGGCCAGAAGAAAATACGACCAGAGATAAGAATTTAAGAAAGGGTATACAACAGAAAAAGCTACTACAACAAAAGATACCACCGACTGCAACATCACAACTCGAAGATAATATGAAGATAAATGTCTTACCAAAAACAATCCGACGTCGATTGCATTAATTCATTTTTAAGTGCCCTTCAAATAAATAAAAAAATTGTTAGTGATAAGAATAACTTGTTAAAAACTATGACATATATGGTATATATCTATATATCAATACTTTTGTTCCTTAATCTTTCGACTGTTATCATCTTGAAACACCCTCTGAGACCGTCTAAATCATCCAAGAGACAATAATGTAAATTTTGATTTTCTGGTGTCGCTTATTCACCGAGTTCTTGTTTCATATGAGTGTCGTCACCTCAGGTAAGTAATAGACCATTCCGTTTTTATGATAAAGAAAGAAAAACAAGTAAATGCTACAAAGAAAAATATAGGCAAGAAAAAAGAAAGAAAGAAAGAAAAAATAAAAAAGAAAGAAAGAAAGAAAGAAAGAGAGGGGTGAGCGTGCGAAAGCAATAATCCTAATCTGTTTCAATCGAATATAATGAAAAGAGGAAAAGAAGGAATGAAAGAAGAGAAAAACACGAAGAGAGAGTTAAATTAAGATTATTATACTTTTTTTTATATTGAACTTATCCCAATAGCTCTTAAGTAAACGTTGTAATAATCTAATTACACTGGTTTACAAACAAATATATTTTGTCCGAGGCAAGAATGTGAATAGGTGTTTTTTTACTAATTTGGGTGTGCTGAATTCAAATTTATAAACCGTTTTGCTCTATCACCTCTAGTTTTCTGTCTGTTAAATAGTCTCATTTTAGTATATACAGAGAATATACGGACTTATTTCAACAGTTGCAGCAGCTTATTACAGATAAAACAGGATAGATAAAGAACAGTGACGGAATAAATATACTTGGAAGACACAATGTACACAATTCATAGTACCGCAGACAGTTAGAAGTGTGTTTTCTTAGATGATCTGCTGTATTTTCCCTCGGGATGTCACGCAAGAGTATGCAGCAGAAGTCTCCCATCATATAATATGCGTCGTTGGAAACAATAAAATATGCGTCGTTGGAAATTGTAATACAAATATATACCCAAAAGATTGCGTAACACAATTGTCGAGGGAAACCTTCCTCCTGCGCTGCGAGGGACGACAATCTCCTGCGCTGAGTGCCAGTGCACTACTGGCTGTTGATTGAAACTTTTTGGCTACGCTTAACTACCAAAATCCGTCTTGATATATAGCTATGTATATAATGTAATGCTATCATGTACATTTATTGCTTAATAACTAAAATAAAGCCACACAATATTAGAAATTAACCCTGAATGCATATATGGCTTTATGTACAGTATGTGTACAAAATATACAGTATGCATATGTAAAAAACTAGAGGTGATGAGTAAAAACGGATTTCAAATCTGAATTCAGCACCCCCAAATTAGGTTAAAACAGCTATTTTTGTGCTTGCCTCAATTTCTTTGTAAACCAGTGTTATCATACAGTTGTATATGCACAGGTCCTACTTTTATATACTATTTTCTGATTGATACTCTTGGAAAAAGGACGCATCCCCCTCATTTTTCAACTACGGAGTAAATAGTATCCCTATTGTTATTCTTCAAGGTTGGCTTTTTGATTAAATAACCTACAAAGGTTAATATCTTTTAATAATGGAGATTTGATCGCTATTTGTCTGTAACCGAAACTACGTCACTGCTTACGTCGCAGTCATTTCAGGAACGAAGTAAAATAATCAATGAGTATTTAATTTATAGTTAAAATCCTTAATACATAGAATAAATCTTATTTTAATGAAAATATGAGTTATATTTGCCTTAAAACATCCAATGTGAACGTTTAAAATTCTGCATTAATTATGTCACTAAGAAATAACGGTTACCATAATATATGGTGTGGTTAATTTGCATACATGTATTAACAACACCGGGTTTCATAAATAATTACTTGGTGTTATTGATCTCTAATATAATTGCTTTATTCTCCAACGTATTAAAATGAATCGTTTGAATTTTTTTTATAGAAACCAATTAAAATATAATTAGAATAAGTGTGATCTTTTTATATGCGTAGTTATTTATTTTCGTTAGTCTTTCTAATTTTAATATTTCCTTACACTAAAACTTAAACCCTAACGACCGGAGGGCGTATATTTTTGCTACTACCATTAAACAAAGAAACCAAACCAAAACAATGCTTTAGAGTTCAAATAATACCTAACAATATCCGTTTTGGTTTAAAGGTTTGAAATTTAGAAGAAATCGTATGTGGAACTTCTATGATAAAATGCGCGAGGTCTAATGGTTAGTCATAGGAACAAGCCGAACCGACAAAGCTGTTGGCTTTTCACATACCGCTAATACCCTTGGGAAAGGTGTGAATCCAATTCTCCCTCCAGCTATGGGCAAATAGTAGGACAGACTGGGCTCTTTGGGCATGGCTAGGTAACCAGTCTTGGCATTTCACATAGCGCTAATACCCTTGGGATAGGTATGAATCCATATATTCTCCCTCCAGCTATGGGTTAAATAGTAGGACAGACTGGGCCCTCCTGCCTTGGGTAGGTAACCAGTCTAGGAGAGGAATAACTCTGAATTCAAAATTCCTGAGGTCGGTCGTTGATTGGGGTTGTGGCAACCCTTGATGCACTAATTCTTTCCTGACTGTGCCAAAAAGTGTAGATGGTTCAACACAAGCCTTCACCACTATAAACAAATCCCTGTGTGGATGTTCATTGTGTGTATGAACCCTCATAGGTCGAAAATCGACGGGAGAGTCCATTTATATATATATATATATATATATATATATACGTCTGTGAGGTTGTCTAGACGTCTAAAGAACTGTCGAGACAAGTTAGTGTTAATTGTCTATACTTTTTGATAAGTAGTTTTTCACGAAATACATGATTGTACAAGTCCGGAAACAAGTTAATAACTTGTCATAAACTATTGTCTTCAATTTTCTTAATATTCTTTTGTCAGCTGTCTGCTTATTTCTTGGTTTAACAATGTACGTTGCTGTGTTTACGATGCTCGTTTCTAAGGAGGACATTTTTGTGGTTGTACTGCTTTCATGATTTGACTCAGGCAAACTTTTATTTTGAAGAATAGTATTTCTTTAAATGAGGTTCGATATTGTTGCATAGAGCCAAGTTCGAGTTGTAGTAGTAGTCGTCGTTAGTAATAGTAATAGCTGTTAGTTTAGAAACAACATACTTCAAGGGTTGTTTATTCCTTCCAGGCTCGTCGGTTCTTTTTCAGATAGAACGAAAGAGAGAGAGAGAGAGAGAGAGAGAGAGAGAGAGAGAGAGAGAGAGAGAGAGTGTGTTGTGTGTGTGTGTGAGAGAGAGAGAGAGAGAGAGAAATAAAAAACATTTTGTTAGTGATAAGAATAAAAGATATGACATATATAGTACTTTTGAGAGAGAGGAGAGAGAGAGAGAGAGAGAGAGAGAGAGAGAGAGAGAGAGAGAAACAGAAATAAAAAAAAACATTTTTTAGTGATAAGAATAAAAACTATGACATATATAGTACTTTTGAAAATATATATATATATATATATATATATATATATATATATATATATATATATAAGTGTTTCACTAGTGTTTCACTGTGTCTGCTGAAGTCCCGGTTTCGATTTCTGTCGGAGGGAAATCGTTAGTATATACCGCTGATGAGACTTGATAAAGTCGAAACAGTCTGTACGGTATTATACACATCGAGCCATCCTTTGTTGGGATTACACTTGTCAAGTTCATTTTCTATAAGAAAAAGTATCGAATTTTATGCGATACATGCGTTGTAAGTGCCTTCAAGTAAAAATGTAATATATATATATATATATATATATATATATATATATATATATATATATATATATATTGCATATATATTGTATAATATTTCTTCAATTAAAATGTATTTGAGAATGTTCTACAAGCTGTCTTTGAAATAAAGATTTAAAGATTTGGTTTGGTTCGGTTTATGCCGATTCTGTTATTATAAACATCTCTATATTTCTGTGTGTTGCTGACAACTATAGAACGATCGAAGAACCTAATATAATTGTTGCATCCGAGTTTTGTTTTTAAAAGCCATCACATGGGTTACCCGGGATCTTAATTTAAGAGTCGTTTTCACACAAAGAAATGAGCCCATTCATAAGAAACAAAGACCCAATATGTAATACATGGATAACACTATGGCAATGGTAAATTACCATTTAAATAGATGCCTATCCCCACATACCCCAGCCACAAAAAGAAAAAAACGGAAAAAACTTCAGTGGAGACACACTGGAGAACACTGCAGAGGATTATGACAAGCAAGCAACCCTGATTGCAAGAAAGAAGCAAGAGGAATATATAAAGAGGGAACTAGAAACAAGAAAAGAAGAATGGCGACACTATACGAGAGCAGGGAAGAAGCAGACTTTTTTTTCTTGTCGCGACAGAAGAAACTTTAAAAAAAAAAAAAAAAGAAAATTTTCTGTGAATGCCAACAAAGAAAATTAACTTAGTCGCTAGACGATATCATCGCAGAGCCGTGTGTGTCTGCGAGCGTAATTCTTTAGTTGACTTGGCGAATCGGTGCCAGTTGGCCATTTTTCAAAGCTTTTTTTCTTATCCGGATCAAGAATTGTGTTGTAGTCTTGTAATTTTGGCTTCTTCCACCCCTATACACCCGCTCGTTCTGTGTTGTCATTGACCAGCGTCGAGACCCACAAAAGCTCAACTTCTTTTTTTTTTAAAGTAAATAGAGATAACGCCAGGTTTCAGATAATACACAAGGACCATAAACGTTTTCCGTAGTCCATTTTCATATAATTTCATCTTGCTTTTCATGTGTTTCATTTATCACTGTATAAAGATTTTACCCTATTTTTAGTTGTCCACAGTTGTTAACCATTGCATCTGTATTCACAATTGAATGGTATTATCATTTTGTGAGTTTATCATTATTATGAGTTTTTCACGGCGGCGTTAGCTGGTGATATTTCACTGGAGGACGAGCCTCCTTAAGTCTCCAGGTCTCTTCTGGGTATTCTAGCCGATTGCAGAAGTGCAGTAGTCTGCATGGTCTCATATTATTATTATTATTATCATTATTATTAACGCTTGAAGTGCCCATATAATTGTTTTTCTTTCCATCTCTGTTTCCTTGTTTTTTCTACATTTGTGTTTGTTCACATGTGATGTGGACGACCATTTTCACTCCTTTTGAGTTTTTCACCTCAGCGTTAGCTGATGGTATTTCACTGGAGTCTTAGCGACATTATTATCATTATTAGTTGTCCACAGTTGTTAACCATTGCATCTGTATTCACAATTCAACGGTATTATCATTTTGTGAATTTATCATTATTATGAGTTTTTCACGGCGGCGTTAGCTGGTGGTATTTCACTGGAGGACGAGCCTCCTTAAGTCTCCAGGACTCTTCTGAGTATTCTAGCCGATTGCAGCAGTGCAGTAGTCTGCATGGTCTATTATTATTATTATTATTATTATTATTATTATTATTGACGCTTGATGTGTCCATATAATTGTTTTTCTTTCCATCTCTGTTTCCTTGTTTTTTTCTACATTTGTGCTCGTTCACATGTGAAGTGGACGTCTATTTTCACTCCTTTTGAGTTTTTCACATCAGCGTTAGCTGATGGTATTTCACTGGCGTCTTAGTGACATTATTATCAATATTATTAGTAGTAGTTTTTTACACCTTCCGTAGCTGGTGGTTCACTGGAGGCTGAGTGACGGCAAGTCTCCTCAGGTCTCTAGGACTCTTCTGAGTATTCTAGCCGATCCCAACAATGCTGTATTTTGGATGGTCTTGGTTCTTCCTCTGATTTCCAGTTCAACCAAATTCTTTTCCAGAGCTTTGGGGATTGTTCCAAGGGCACCAATTACAATAGGTACGACCTTCACCTTCATGTTCCACTTGTTCTCTGACAAGATCCAAGTATTTGTCTATCTTTTCACTTTCTTTCATTTTCACTCGGTTATTATTTACTCCTTTTGAGTTTTCACATCAGCATTAGCTGATGGTCTTTCACTGGAGTCTGAGTGACAGCAAGTCTCCTCAGGTCTTCAGGACTCTTCTGAGTATTCTGGCAGATTGCAGCAGTGCAGTGTTCTGAATGGTTTCAATTCTTCCTCTGATTTCCAAACTTTCCAAACCCTTTTCTAATCTTTTTGGGACTGTTCCAAGTGCACCAATCACAATTGGTATCACTTTCACTTTCATGTTCCATAACTTTTCCAGTTCTCTGGCAAGGTCCAGATATTTGTCCATTTTTTTTATTTTCCTTTAGCTTTACCCTGTGATCTGCTGGCACTGCAAAATCCACCAGTTGACAAGTTCTTTCTTTTTTGTTTATCAACACTAGGTCTGGTCTTCTTGCTGGGATAAGGTGATCCGTTTTTATTTCAAAGTCCCAGAGAATTTTATGCGTTTCGTTCTCAAGAATAGATTCTGGTTTATGCATATACCATTTTGTTGTGTGGTCAAAATTTAATTTTTTGCATAATTCCCAGTGGATCACCTTCCCAACCCAGTCGTGTCTAGTTTTGTATTCTCGTTGTGCTAGTTTGCTACATTCGCAGAGTATATGGTTTACAGTTTCATCTCTATTACCACAAAGTCAACATTTACTATTTTTTGGGGTCTTATCAATTTTCGCTTTTATATAGTTTGTCCTAAGAGCAAATTACACTACCAGTCACTGGGTATATTTGAAGACGGTAGAGAATTTCTTGTCATAAAAGTGTTAACAGATCTCCCCCTCCAGTCGCAGCAGCAATTGTTGTGATACGCTGTTTCGTTTCATTTAGACTAACAGGAAGTGGAGAGACCAATAGCTTGTCTTTGACATGTCATCCATACGGAAAAGCTGTTAGGACTTCGTGATGACAAATGCATAAGTGACATCTCGACGTCAGTCACGTGACAAGACAAGCGTCGAGGAAGCTTCTGAATTCGAGGCGACAATTCAATGAAAATATGGTCGCCAACTTTTATAGCTTCCTCACTTAACAATGTTTCTATCTCATCGAAACACTGGAGTGCTCTTAGCGTAATGGCCGCCGAAGTTGGCGGGATTTTTTGAATACGCTGACTGTATTCCCACGCAGAGTGAAAAGAACCCTCTTACCCACCTCCGAAAAAGAGGTGATATGATAGATATGATACTAAATTGCGTCTAAAATTGAAGCTCTAATTTTAGAGATCTGGGAGTGAGGAGAAAGCCTTCATAACCATTACTCCCAGGTCCACTCTGACCTGGAACGGTAGTACCCGTTAAGCACTACCATCTATAAATAAAATAGATATTTGAAAATTAGTTGTATTATGTAAGAATAGTTTTTGTCATATAACTGAGACGTGATGTAATGGCTACCGTCGTAGAAAATGGATACGCCGAGCCGAGTTCAAATCCTGGACGTATTTCACATTGAGCTAATACCCTTGGGAAAGGTATTTATTTTTCCTCCAGATCTCCAGGATTTGTTCAGAATAGCAATCAGCATTCTTGTATTTCATATCTAGAGATTTATTAAAATAAACAATATATTTCCGTATAAGGATGAATATTAGAGAAGTGCCTGGTTTGTTTAAACATGGCAGGACTCAAGCTGTATATAACAAGACAAAAACGTAGAAATATATTCCCAAGTAAACACGGTAAGCTACATAAAAGTCTAGACTACATTTTTATTTACGGTACTGCATCGATTTTAATTGTATCACCGTAATTTTAAAAGTATAAATAAGTGTTTGAATGTTCTCTTTTCATGTCATTAGATGTTGAATAAATATTTTATGGCAAGCACAGCCAAAAGTTATGGGTAATACATTAAATGCTATATATGATAAAAGCATATTTTGGGGTTAAAATAGGGGTGGCTCATTACTATAGTATATACAGAATCAAATATTTTAAATATATATATATATATATATATATATATATATATATAATACTAGTGGTTAGAGTCGTGGAAAATGGACTCGTCGATTCGAGTTCAATTCCTAGACGAAGCTGTTGGAATTTCACAAAGCGCTAATACCGTAGGGAAAGGTATGAATCCATATATTCTCCCTCCAGCTATGAGTAGGACAGACTGGGCCCTTCAGTCTTGGGTAGGTAACCAGTCTAGGAGAGGGATAACTATGAATTCAAAATTCCCTCCAGCAATGGGTTGAATAGTAGGGCAGACTGGGCCCTTCAGCCTTGGGTAGGTAACCAGTCTAGGCGAGGGATAACTCTGAATTCAAAATTCCTGAGGTCGGTCGTTGATTGGGTTTGTGGCAACCCTTGATTCACCAATTCTTTCCTATCGACTGTGCCAAAAAGTGTGGATGGTCCAACACAAGCCTTCACCACTATAAACAAAGCACTGTGTGGAAGTTCAATATATGAACACTCATACGCCGATCGACGGGAGAGTCCATCATATAATACTAATAATATTATTGTAAGATGGAAAATAATATATATATATATATATATATATATATATATATATATATATATATGAGAAAGTAAATACACACGCGGTGTGTTTATGATATGGCTTTTTTAGCCGACAATTTTTTGGGAGAATATGTGCTTAATTGAAGTCGTACCTAATTTTGAAAGTTAATTAATTGATAATTAATTAATTAGGCGGGCATACCTATTTAAATGTAAGGCTAAACAAATCGAGAAAAATCAATCTCTGTATGTACATTTCGGCCTATTAGGCCTCATCAGCAAAGCTATAGACAGAAAGACCGCCTTGTGCGTGATTCGAAACCCGACTGTCAAGCTGACAGGCGAGTATCTTAACCTCTACACTAAATTGACTTTCTTAGATTTTTCGTTTTGTTTAGAAGTAGGTTCCTATTCCTCTTATAGTGACTTCTTGTATAGTGGTTAGTGTTTGTTTAGCCTTACATTTAAATAGGTATGTCCGCCTAATTAATTATTAATTAATTAATTAACTTTCAAAATTAGTGGTGCGCTGATTATAACCATTGCAAATGGAGTAGACAAGACGAGTTCAAATATAGGACGAGGCTGTTTGCGTTTCTCATTGAACTTCTTTGAATTTCAACCATTTTTTATGTGTAGAATGTCTTCCCCCTTCCCTCCCCGTCACTGAAGATGTTGTGGGTTAGTGGGATGCTAGGTATATGTGTATCTCTCCACTGAATGTTGTAGTGCTGAAAATTTCTCTTCCATTTAAAAATCACTTCAGCTTTAAGTTTTTCCACGATTCTACTACGTATTTTATACTCAACGGAACAGAATCATCAAAATGAGGAAATTTATTTTTATTTCTAATTTGATGATAATTTTTAAACGCAAATATATTTCCTTTTTTTAAACATTCATGTTTCTAGCTCTTAGTTTCCTTTTTTTTTTTCTTTCTTTTTTACTTATTATGGTCAAGTCATGCTGATAACATTGGTTCTTGCTAGATCACCAAAGTTGTGCAGTGCTGAGCCTCTTCAATGCTTAATTGGTGAACTACTTGTATTTACCGCGTACCCCACTTGTACGGGTCAGGCACAAAGTCCCTATTAACGTGGGACCACCCACAAGCCGAAGCTCATGGAATGGCAGGTGCAAAAATTGCGTCGATCCCGTCGGCATTCCCCTCAAGGGGGCGCCTCAGGCACTGGGCAATAAACCCAGCCCTGCCCCTTTAAATCGAGGGGGCAGGTGTTGCCTGGGGGGATGGCCCCCTGGGATCGATGCTATTATTATAAACAACCCGGTCCAGCGGCCGAAGCTCGCCGGACCCCCAGTCGAAACCGGGCTGGAAAACCATTGATGAACTACTTATGTAACCGCAGGTGTAATGACGAGGCAAACTTACCTGACTCGAAACGGTTCCGGTGCATGGCTTGCAAAGAGAGATGTAGCGAAGAAGAAAGGAATGTGGTCGGGGCGGTGTGTCGTGGTGTCCGGTCGGAGTGAGAAATGTCGAAAAGTTGGAAGGGGGGCAGAGAATACACTTTTATTGGTATTGAAAGGCACTATGGGTAATGGCCCATGGTGCATTGCAACTCCTGTTTTCACTATAAAAGTGGCCCATTTTGGGCAGAGAGGGTGTAGCGATTTTTGCGTGCTTTTGTGACACGGCGTTCAGTTTGAAGAAGGAAAGAAAGAAAGAGGAAGGAAAGAAGGCATAGCAGCAGCAGTGGTAGTTGACAAGTGTTAAACAAGCTCTGCGAGGAAGTGGCTATAGCGGCTGTTGTGTGTGAACTCAGACACTTTGACCACCTTGCAACTGCTATTCACACAGAATAGACATCTGTAAGCAACCATAGTAACGCAATCCTCGGCAAACGTATAAATCAAACTTTTCCCCCTACAGTTATTGGTAAACAGTAGAGCAGACACACCGTAAATTCCAACCAACCAACCAACAAACATACACCCATCACTGAACTGCACAGGTTAATCGTTGCTTAACTTTGGTGACCAGACAACGTCCAGATCCCTGTCAATACGCCCCCTGTTACTATTCCTCTATTTTGCCTCCTATTTTCCTTGCTGGCGTAAACAATCACTTTTTGTCAAACGACTCGCTTTCTTTCTTTCATATTACCTCATACAAAGCGCCGTGCATTTTTATCAAAATTCGCAAAGGATTTATTCTTATTTATTGCTGCAAAGTTAAGCACAGTTACCTCCCCCTGGATCACTTCAGTATAAATACCAAAAGAATCTCCACCTCAACTGGACCACAGTTCATTTTCTTTTTATCTTCTCTGACCAGGAAAGTGTACGCCGTTTTCTAGTTTTCTTTTCTCTCTCTATGTCAGTCGTTTCTGACGTTGTATGAGAAAAAAAGAGATGTCAGTTATTGGCGCGAAATAATGGGATCCGAGCAGATGGAACGAAGCGAAACTGATTACTTTCTTGGCTGAAGGAAAAATGGATAAAAGGGATATTTTGAAAAAAAACAAAGGAAGGTTTGGGGGCATGTCGCTTGGTAATAAATGAACAGTTGTTGTTATCGGGAAAGAAGTATATATATATATATATATATATATATATTATATATATATATATGTGTGTGTGTGTGTGTGTGTGTGTGTGTATGTGTGTGTGTCTGTGCAGATAGATAGATAGATAGATATAGATGTAGATATATACATATTTATTGTTTTTGATATATAAACACATGCACACGCAAGCATCTATTTCTCCCCCACAGCTCTTCTTCCTCTCTCTCTCTCTCTCTCTCTCTCTCTCTCTCTCTCTCTCCCCTCTCTCTCTCTCTCTCTCTCTCTCTCTCACTATATATATATATATATATATATATATATATATATAGTGAGATATAATAATAAATATATATATATATATTAACAAATATATATATGTATATCTAAATATATATATGTATATCTACATATGTATATATATACATATATCTGTATAACAAATATATATATATATATATATTATATATATATATATATATAACTGATTCAGTCTTGCTACTTAATATATATGTATATATATATTATATATATATATATATATTATATATATATATATATATACGAATCTATGTATGCATGTGTATATATTATATATGCCTATATATATATATATATAGTTTTAGCTCAGGTGGTAGAGCGTTCGGCTAGGTTCCTGGTTCGATACCGGCCCTCGCTTAACTCACCATATGAGTAGCACATGGATATGTGTAGTAAAGTGAGGAGCTGATGGTAGGTGTGGCGCCCCACTGAGACGCTAAAATAATCTGATTGGTCTAGCGCTAGTGAAAAGGGGATAGACTCCATCGCTGTCTCGCTAATACTGACATTGGGCCGCCCCGACTATATATATATATATATATATATATATATATATATATATATATATATTATAAAAAAAGAAGGTCTGCAGAATGTATTATGTTTTCAGAAAAAAATTTATTCTTTAAGATAAAAAAAAATATATATTTATACTGTAAGATAAAAAGAATAAATCTTTTTCTGGAGACATAATACATTTTGCGGACCTTCTTTCTTCATAAAATATTGAATTTTCTCCCGTTGGAACCAGAACAACACATATATATATATATATATATATATATATATATATATATACAGGATCCCTAATCCTCCTCACTTACTCAATCTCTCTTTCTCTCTCTCTCTCTCTCTCTCTCTCTCTCTCTCTCTCTCTCTCTATATATATATATATATATATATATATATATGGGGATTATGTTTTGTGTGTGTATGAAGAAAATAACAAATTAGGAAAATGTTCCCCCGACACACACACACACACACACACACACACACACATATATATATATATATATATTATATATATATATATATATATATATATATAATTCTTTTAAATAAATGCATAAGATATTCTCGTGACAGCATGTTCTAGAGAAGATCTAAAACCTAAAATATTCCTTTTTACGTAAAGTACGTTACTGAAAGTCTTTCGTGGAATTATGTAAAAAAAAAACCTAAAAAAAAAAACCTTGGTAACTTCGTTCTTGAAAATTTACATGCCATTAATATTTCATATTATAAATAACATAAAAGAAATATTCAACAACCTTCTCAAACTCGGGAAGCTTCTCTTCAAATTCGAGAACTCGGGAGCCTTCATGTCATTATCGGAAGCCTCCACGCAACTTCGAACTTTGAAGTTCGACAAGAAGGTTCTAATGTTCGACAATAAGGCCGGAAGACCCATCAGGCAAAAACATTATATTTTATATATATAACAATAAATATATAAGTATAAACATATATATATATATATAAGTAAATAAGTATATAACAATAAATACGAGGACAACTGTCCGAAAAATCCAAATAATATAAATATTTCTGTTTATCTGATCAGTTTTTGTTCATATATATATATATATATATATATATATATATATATATATATATATATATATATATACTTTGGTGCGGTACCAAGTTTCTTGGTACAAGGTGATTCTACAATAATTAAACATTGAGCTCTCATACGGAACCTGAACTCTACAACAAACTACGGGTAGAGAATTAGGACCCACCTAGAATCACCAACGACATCTAGACCATAAATTAAAATCCTGTTGGTCAGTCAAAATAAACTTAGGAATTTACCAAAGAGACTAGCAGACAAAGGAAATAAAACACCGCCAACCAAAGGAAAAAAAAAAAATTTCCACCAATAAAAAAGACACTTGAAAAGAAAGAATGCAATATGACCACCCCTAAATGAGGGAGGTGAAATGTATGAATATAAAATGAGTTTGGCCATGTGCCTGTCTAAATAAAATATATCAGTGGTCTGAAGAAGCTCGTGAGCATACTCGCGAGTGGAAATGGTCCATAACCACGATACCCATGGTATTTAAGGCCTTTTTATTCCCAAATATATATATATTAGTGCTAAAAAGTGTGGATGGTCCAACACAAGCCCTCACCACTATAAACAAATCCCTGTGTGTGAGTTCATTGTGTGTGTGAACCCTCATACGTCGAACATCGACGGGAGAGTCCATTTTATATTAATAATGGAGATTGTCTGTATTTCTGTCTGTAACAAAAACTATGTCATAGCTCTACGTCACAGCTTACATCACAATATTCTTATGCGATATGCGCCCAGAATTTGAGTAAGCAATTTTAAAAATTGTTTTTTACTCTCGTCCTTTTTTTTACAGTAACAAGAAGTTAACTAAAAAGTTTTACAAATAAATAAAACCTACGATTTTGTGTAAAATTGATGTGGAAAATATTCAAAATAATTGTTTGATTATTACATGCACGCAACATTTTATTTGAGAGGGACTGGGCTCAGTTTTCATTTCAAATTGTTTTTTTTTTTTTTTACTCCTTTAATATTTATGAGGATTTATCTTACTTATGATACAAACCCTCTCAGGCAATGTCTTTCAAAAATTAATTTTTACGACACCCGGAGGATGTTTTCTGTTGCTAGTATTATTAATGGAGATTCGCTTCCGGTTTTTGTCTGTAACAAAAACAACGTCACTGCTTACGTCACTATACCCGAAATCGTCATAACATAGAATAAATACACTCAAAATTTGAACATGCAACATTAGACAGTCCTCATTGTTTTTTAAAACAAATTTTAATAAATACATGACTGGTATTATATATCTATATATAGTTTGTTTTATTTTAATACATATTTAAAGTTTACATTTGAAATTGTTTTATTTTTTAATCCTTTAATGAATTTGATGATTTTACTTACTTAGGGTACAAACTCGCTGACATTGAATTTTTTACTCCCACCCCTCAGGGAATATGTTTCAAAAATCTACTTTTACATCGCCCGGAGGACGTTTTTTATTTTGTACTAGTATATATATATATATATATATATATATATATATATATAT